>LR750113.1:766448-779108 GCA_902729485.2 Mus minutoides
GCTCTCCAACCCCAAGGAGTCCAGTTCTTTATATTAGCCAACTCCTCTGGGATATGGAGACTACACTGAAGGGTGGTAAATATACCAGAAGTCATACCAGTAAAGACAACTAATTTCACCATTCCCCAAAGCTACTAATCACCAAAAATTCCTCAGCTAAGGGTGGGGCTGTGTACTCTCCTCCCTCCTCTCTGTGCTGGGATTATGTCTGGCTTGAGCTCACATAGAGATTGTGTTTTTTTGTTACAATCTAAGTTTACTTGTGCATCTTCCCTGTTGTTTAAGAAGACACTGTAAAGTCATCTACTACCTCTGGGTCTTATAATCATTTCACGTTCCTTTTCACTGGGATCCTGTCCTTGAGGGAACTCGTGTGAGACAGACATCCTGTTTAGGGCTGAGTGCTCCATGGTATTATTCTTTGTTTGCCTGTTGACCAGTGTGGACCTCTTTGTTAATTATCATCTAGCTCAAGAGGCTTCTCTGACCAGGATTGAGAAACATGTTGGTCAATGATTATAGCAATAATTCTTAGGAGTCATTTTAATACTGTACTCATTTAGTGGAATAATTGAAGTTGGTTTTCCCTAGGGCCTAAGATCTATGTAGCCACAAGTTCTTGGGTTTATTAACAGTGTCATGTATGGGTTCTATCTCATGGAGTAGGATTTAAATCCAGACAGAAACTGGTTGTTTACCCCTATTAACATTTTTGCCACAGATGGGCATATCTTGCCAGGTAGACTGTTATTATTATATCTTGGAGGGTTCACAGCTGGATGAAAACAATGTTTACTTTTCTCTACCAGTGGTATGTCTAGAATCTTCTAGAACTAGGAAAGTTAGCCACTAGGGATGAATCTTACCTACTTAAGTCAGTACCCAACTAATTGTTAAGTTCTGAATGTTAACTGTGCTGGCTAGATTTTTGTCAGCTTGACACAAGCTTGAGTTGTTTGAGACTCTCAGTAGAGTAAGCTCCTCCAGCGGATTGGTGACTGCTGTGGGTAGGCCCAGCTCTGAGTACAGTAGCATGCCTGGTCTGATGCTCCTGTGTGTGATAAGAAGGCAGACTGGGCCAGTCATGAGGAGCAAGCATGGCCTCTGAATCAGTTCCTGCCTCCATGTTTCTGCCTTGAGTTCTTGACCTGATTTCTTGGGATGATGGAGTGTTACTTCAGAGATGTAAGCTGAAGTAGATCTGTTCCTTCGCAAGTTGCTTTTGGTCACAATGTTTTCTAACATCATTAGAAGAGTAACTAAAGCAATAACCAAGAAGAATGGCAACAGCCTATAATTTGAGGGGGTCTATGGGACCTCATTGGCCAACAACTCTAAGAGGTATAATGAAACACTTAAGGTCTAGTTGATTTCCCTCTGACTTTTTCAAACAGCCCTAGTAATATTTATTCCCCATCTTCTCACTGCCCTGAGGCTTTGCCCTCCCACCCTCATCCCCTTCTAAATCCCACTCCCCTGCCATTTTCCCCTTAGCATCTTCATACCACCTGTATTCTAATACCCTGCCCAGCTTAAGCTTTTTCACATACTGCAGAGCCTTTTCCCCAGCTTCTGATTTATCGGGACATGAGTGATTCACAGTGTTGGCATGACTTTCATGTTTCCAGGTGGTGCTAATGTTTTGGGTTGGGTATCCAAAGTCTTGAAACCCAACAGTATTAAGATATAGGTGATCTGCCTTTGAAGAATATCCAAGTCATGTTAAGATGTTGTTACATTTATAGTTCACTAGGGATTTTTTTTATTGTTACTGCTATAAATTTTATCACTGCATGTTGCTTATCTTTTAAGTTGATGATTCATTTTCCTTTGTTTGATCTAGCTATGTTTATATTAGAAAATTTCCCAATAAGAAACCATTTTTGTATTCCTGGTGTTGCATGTGATCATAATAGGTTATATTCTCTGTCACTGTACTCAATTTCCTTATTTATTTAGGATTTTACTTCAACATTCATAATCAAAAAGAATATTCATATTATGTATGCTATACATTGTGTTTTTCTTATAATATTTTTGGAGGTAAGATTATGTCAACATTCCAAAATTAAGTTTAAGGCCTTCCATCTGTTTCTGTGAGTTAAAGTGGAGTTTACTCTGTATGGAAATTATCTGTTCTTTGAAAATGTGACAAACCTCATTGGGAGACACATTTAGTTTAAAAACATTTTAAGGAAAGTGCTTTGAGGTATTTTAACTTTTTTCTAGGCAAATTTATTTTATATTTACTGTGCTTTAGGCCTTAGAAAAATGTATTTTCTTACTTTCTTATCATGATTTTTCAATGTTTTTAAGCCTTCTAAATCTGCTGATACCTTCTCTTTATTTGTCTTAATTTGGTATAGTGATATTATTTCTCTTTTTAAAACTGGATTTGCTCATATTTTATCACTTCAAAAACCTTGATTTTACCTTTATTAATCTAAACCATTATATATGTTTTCTAATTTGTTTTCACTTAAAAAAAATCCTTTTTACCCCAAATAATTTTGGTATCTAAATTGACACTTTAGTTTGAAAATGATAGCTTTAGTCATTAAAATTATATTCTTTAAACTTAAAATTAAAGATATATATATTATGCAAAACATAATTTCTCCTAAATTATTTCTGAATCATTTCACATTTTATTATTATTTAGGATCTTAAGAATATAGTTACACCTTTTGGTCTGGAAGGTAGAAATTCTTTGTTATATACAGTATAGTTATAAATAGCACAGAAAAAAATTCCCTCTCTTATTCAAAATGTGCTCTTCAATTTAGTAGAAAGAATGCATTGTAGATAATCCTAGGAAGTTTGAGCATGTTTCCTCAGTGTTCTCTTCTGGCTCTATCTCTTAATGTGATCCCTTGACATAGTATTAGTGTCCAATGGATTCATGTCCATTTGCCTGACTATAACCAAAACCTGGACATAGCTGAAAAATCAGGAAAATCTCAATGAATCTTGAGAATCAGCTAGTCATAATGGAATTTTCAAAAAATAGCATATCTTACATATATTGTGTTATAGCATACAAACTGTTGTGCAATCTCTAAATTAATAAATTTATAATATATAATATATATGGAAAATCAGTTATTAAACATATTAGTACTAATAATCTGTAGGTTCCTGAAAGGGTACAAAAATGTGTATATTTTAAAACTAAAATGTATCTTTGGTTTAGTTTAAATAGTTTGAATTAAACATACCTGAATATTTAAAAAAAAACATAACAGTTGAGGGCCAAAGTCATAAGCATAATCACCTTCTTTATATGAACCACTTCTAATTTTTTATCATTATTTTAATGCTTCAGGAATATATAATTCCCTCTATAAAATTTGTATCCCTTTTTGATATATTTATTATACCTTTTAAAAATAAGCCATCATATAGAAAATTGTTAGATGCCCATTAAAAGGTAAGTACTTAAGAAACTGTGGAATTCAATAAGCGTTTACAACATCCTGGAATGTACATGTTTAGTAAAGGAGAAAATCTTGTCAGAATTAATATGGATACACTTTGAGGATATGGTGGTAAATGAACTAAAACCGAGTCAGAAGGACAACTACATCATAATGCTACTTTTGCCCTGTTTTGTTTAGTTTTGGTTACCTTTCTTTCATTAAGAAAAAGAGGATGTGGAAAGAAGGGCATCAGTGTGAGGCCTAGGCACACATTAGGTCAGTGGACTTATATTTGTCCTACTGTGTGAGAGGGTTAATAGTACCAGGCTGAGACTGAATGCTGAACATTAGCTGCTTTGAGATAACAGAGCAGCATTGTGCTACCCATCTGTGGAAATTATCTGAATAATCTCACAGGATGAGGATGTTCTAATATAAGGTTTACTATCTCTACACATGAGTTGGAAGTCATTCTACTTTGGGGAGAGAACAAACATCCTTTCCCAACTCTTCCAGATCCCAAAAGATTCATCCCTCAAGCCTAGAAAATTTCTAATGAAGATATATTTTGAGAGGAGCATACTGGGTATGCTAATGACTGAAACATAGCCTTTGTTTACCCTTAAGGTAACTATTTAGCCCACTGAGGTCTTGGATAATCTTATCTGACTTAGTAAGGCAATGAAGCAGGCTAGACAAAATGCATAGCAGTACGGTAAACTCACTGATGAAAAGATTTTTTTTTTTCGGACTGATAATGGTTACAGTATTTAAAGAAGCATCTTACAGTTAGTGTGATAAAACACTAAGATCAAAGCAACTTATAAAAAAGAAAATATTTAACTGGGTTTATGGTTTCATAGGGTTGGAGTCCATGAAGGCAGAAGAAAGGCACAAGGCCCGGTGGCAGGAACAGCAGAGCACGCACACAGATCTGTATATTGGAGGAAGAGAACACACTGGTAATGGTGTGAGCCCTTTAAAACCTCAAAGCCCTCTCCCAGTGATAGACCTCCTCAAACAAGGCCAGACCTTCTAATGCTTCTCAAACAGTTCTACCAGTTGACAAG
The DNA here is from genome assembly GCA_902729485.2 of Mus minutoides. NCBI lineage: Eukaryota > Metazoa > Chordata > Mammalia > Rodentia > Muridae > Mus > Mus minutoides. The sequence continues at coordinate 770,938 of LR750113.1, forward strand.
CAAAAATTCCAATGGCTGAGCCAATGGGGGCCATTCTCATTCAAACCAACACAGGAAGGGTCCAGTAGAATTTAGTAAGCATATAGTTGGGTCTTGAAAAGCCAAAGACACAGGGGGCATGAGCTCTGGAATTCAACTCAAAAGGAATTTGAGGAGACAGAGAAGTGGGCAGTTCATAGTAACACTGTAATATTAAGGTAAATTCACCTTTTAGCTATTCACAGTGGACAATTCAAGTGTGCTTAGCATATTCATGATAATCACCACCTACCCAGTTCTGGAACATTCTCATTATTTTATAAAAGAAGCTTTGTCCCCTCTCAGAGTTCAGTCCTCCACCTGTCTGGGGAAATGGCTAATCTGCTTTCTATTCTTATGGGTTTAAGGAGGTTGGACCTTTTTTTCCACCCAGCCAATTGTGCTTGGAGAAGAAAACAGGTTGAATCTCCTTAACTAGACAGTGAAAGATGGAGCAAGACAGTTGGCCCTTTTGAGATTCAGGCACTTTATCTACCTGAATTCTCTGAAGGCAGCGACAAGGCCATATGAACCTTAAAGCTTTGCTCCGAGCCCATGGATTATGATTATGAAATGTCATGCTCCTTTTGTACTTCATGAATCCCTGCTTTGCAATTACTAACTAAAGGTTTGTAAGGAAACTCCAGTGTGCCGCCACTGGCCGACTTCTGGACAAAGATACATAGTACTTGCATACAGCAGAAAGAGTGAAACTCTGAGGTGACCGGAAATGTTCTAGAAAAATACTGTTTGTGCTGTGAGGGTTTACACTCTTCATACTATGATGCCAAGAAAAGGTGCAATCTGTCTTTTATTTTTTCATATGTTTGTCTGTCGATTGAAATATCCTGTAGAGATTCTCAACTGCTGACCGCTGCTTTAATCTTTTCGACAGCTCCTAAAAGACAATGCCTATTAATATAGCCAGAGAGAACTATTTGAAACAAAAGGAGCCCGTGATGTGCCCTTTTAAGTAAGATTCAGTCCAGCCCAAATGCGCCTGGAAACATCTAAACAATGAGCAGATTTCTGAGCACAGAGGTAGGAAACCACTGTCTCATCCTTACCATTTTTTAATGCTAACTTCCTGGCCAGTGTAAGGGCAGTGGTGGCACACACGGTGCCAGCTGTCCCTCCATAAACATTCAGCTTTCCACTTAACACTTTTTGCACTGCCATCGTATTATGGCTTGGAAAGGTGGCAGTCAGAAACCTTCCTGAGCAGTGTCTCAGATGTGCGCTGAGCTTGGAAAGGCGGCAGTCAGAAACCTTCACGAGCAGTGTCTCAGATGTGCGCTGAGCAGCAAGGCTTCTTTTGGCTTAATGCTGACCTACAGCCGACCCTTTGAATTATACATATTTTTAAGTTTTCTTAAATATGAGAAACATTAGTTAAACATGAAAGACCTTCTCCAGAGTCCCGCTGCTGGCTATTTTAAAGAAAAATAGTTGCTTACAAATAGAAGAGGTTATTCTTAGCCAGCATGAAGGTCATCCGTCTTGTGGACTTTTCCTTTCTCCTTCTCTGCCTTCTCTAGATTTTATTCCTTTTTTTCCTGCCATCTGTATATCATCAAAGCAAGTCAGTTATGTCACAGTTGAGAAGCCCACCACCATCCTGAGAGAACTCCCCCCCCAAACCCCGGGTCAAAACCCTCTCCTGAATCATCATGTTCAAGGACCCTGGAATTTGGTTCTCTCTGCTGAGATGCTTAAGACCTATATAGTTTCAAGTTATTTGGAGCTTTTCATGAAAATAACCTAGCATGAAGCTCTCGGGTCAGTAGTTCTGCCTGACAGAGTACTGCGGAGAGCAGAAACTCTCATTTGAAAAGAAAATTCATGGAGAGAAAGCTGTTGTAAAGTTTTGAGTATTCATTAAGGTATTCGTGGCGAGGCAAAGAGACCCTCAATTTAAACTAAGCTGAGTAATTTTGGAAAATGGAGCCGCAGCAGCACCAGGCTCCAGGTATGGGCTGTCCTTACTCACTAGCAGCTGTGTGGGATTTGCAGTTTCTCCGTGTTTTATGTGATGATGGCGCAGGCCGGCTCAGCCTCCAGCACTGATTGCTATTCGGGGACCAGGTTCTGGATTTGCTCCAATCATGTGGAATCTATTTTGGACCCGTCATGTCATACTTGAACTCTAAAATATGTCTATCGGTGAAAGGTTCTGTTTATCTTTCTCTACTCAGACTCACACAGAAAATGGAGTTCAGTCCACACGCCAGCGGGCTTTTGTTCCACTCCGAAAGCCTCCCTGATCCTCTGCAACAGTCACAGAAACAGCAGCCCCATATCCTGTCATGGCGGCTAGTTTTTCCTTGGTATCTATCATGTGCTTGCTCTTCTATTCTGCCTTCTTTGCAAATGTCCCACTGGGGCAATGGGGACTGCAGTTTACACAGACTTGCTTCTGCTTCGCAGGTAGCAAGCAGCTAGCTCAGTCTTTTGCAGGACACAGCTGAGACCGCCTCCTCAGTGGAGCGGTTCCTGCAAAGCCTGCGTGTTCTGCCAAGGGCAACGCTTCACGGTCAGGGAAGCAAGCGAGCAAGATGAGAAGAAAGACAGCTAGGCTTGGGCCTCAGCGTGAAGAACTAATCCAATCTGCTAAAAGCAGATAGTGAAGACTGGCCCAGGAGGCCACCCCACCCCCTAGCAGAGGACTGATTCTCTATTTCACTAGGAAGATGGCCATACAGCTGTGCTCTGGCCTCTGATGTGTTTTCTTTTTGACTACTGAACCTACAAAGAGGGCAGCCGTATGCATTTAGTTTCTTGAAATTGTAGAGAAAGCTTTCTGATCAGCTGCTTCTTTGGGGTCAATCTCTGTTTCTGTTTCTGTCTCTGTCTCTGTCTCTCTCTCTCTCTCTCTCTGTCTTTCTCTCCCCCCCACCTTTCCCTCTCTCTCCATCTCCCCACCACACACACACACACACACACACACACACACACACACACACACCACTAAAAAGTCAAGACTTCAGTACAGACTTACGGGCTGCTCCAATTTGTGAATTGAGTTTGACAATATCTTCCCTTTCTGGCCTCAGTGTTTTCTTCTTGGTGGAGCAAAAAAAGAAAGGGAGATGGATTCATAAAATAACTGAGGAGGAGGCATTGCTTTGGCCATGGAAGGAAGGTCTCTGAGTCTTTTAACTGTGAGGCATTTGAAAGAAGACCCTGTAGGCCACGTGGTCTGAATGACACGAAACATGTTGGAAATGACTGAGCATCAGCATTAGCTAGGGACCCCTGAGCTCATGAGCTTTCGTTTCCATAATGGGGTCAGGCTATCTCTGGGTCCATGTGTTGAAGAGGTGGCTGTAATTTGTTAGTGACTGTGGCTAAAATGCAAACATTTTCCAGTCACATTCGCAGGAATCTGAAGCTAACCACAGTCTGGGGCACAGCCGTGAGGAAACACGTCCCAGCTGCAGTGCTGCACTTGGCGACCCTGCTGGGAAGCCATTCACAAAGCTGCCAGTCTCCCTCGCTGGACCAGTGCCACTGGAAACAGAAGTGCAACTTTATCACTTGACTTCAAGACGTGGGTTTCTAGCAGCATATGGAGGCAAGGCAGGCACGGACCAGCTGTGGAAGAAGCTCCCCTTTCAGGGTGTGGCAGTGGATAGGGGTGCCCCCTCCATGCCTGAGGGAAAAGGCTCAAAAGTCTGGACAGTGGAATTCTTTTCTCAAGGAGGAGCATGAAGGGGAGCAGGAGGGGAAGGGGAAGGGGAGGGGGAGAAGGAGGGAGAAGAAAAAGAAGAAGGAGAGGGAGGAGGATGGAAGGAGAAGAAAAAAGAAAGAAGGAGAAGAAGAAAGAAGGAGAAGAAGAAAGAAGGAGAAGAAGAAAGAAGGAGAAGAAGAAAGAAGGAGAAGGAAAAGAAAAGGAGAAGGAGAAGAAGAAAGGAAGAAGAGGAGGAGGAGAAGGAGGAAAAAGGAAAGCAGCAGTTAATTTCTCCATGAACTGTAAAACAGATGCGAACTCAAGGCTTCTTGTGTGCCCCTGAGAAACAAAGTTCAAATAACCATTGTACAGCCCAGCATCGCCAAGCCATCTGCACCACAGCAGTAACCCATCTCGGGATGTTCTGAAGCGTTATTGCAACTGCACACAGAAGCACTCCAGACCACTGTGGTTAACGGTGCCGAAAGCAGCTCTGGAGTGAAATCGGAGGTGTGCTATGAACAGCGATTTCCACTTGAGCTGTTTAGTTGGGAAGAAATAGCAGCCTTGGGTGGTCATGACTAAGTATTGTGCTTGGCCCAACTCACAGAGAGTCTGGAGGTCCAAGACCCTTGGGTACTCAACATTAACAAAGGTCCAAGAAGGAAGTTTCTTAAAAGCTGTTAACGAATTATAATAGAAAAATAAGACCACAGCAGCCATTGGGCTATGTGTAAGAACTAATCCCTGTTGGAGATAGACTCCTTCTTTAGAAACTTCACCCAATCAGAGAAACATAACCAGATTACTGCCACTTTTCGCCTAGGACAGCTGCTGAAATTCTCACACACATGCATATATATTCATATGATTTTTGTTTATAAATATAAGAAATGGTCCAGTAAAATAACTTACAAGCATTAAGGCCACACAGGTGCACACACACACACACACACACACACACACACACACACACACAGTGTACACACGAGTATATATACATATTTATATAGGAAGTGCAGTCCTCTTAATTCTTTAAGTGTGTCTAGGAGAGTGGAAAGAATCAGCTACAAATTTGGTCATTGTGATACTCTTAATATGGGATGGAGAGAGAGGTGAGTGGATAAAGCACTTGCTTTGCAAGTATAAAGACAGTTTGGATTCCTAGAACCTATTGAAATTCTGACTAGTCCCTGAAGCTTGACTGTAATTCCAGGATACAGAAGGTAGAGGCAGGGGATCTTGGGGCAAACTGCTAGTTTTACACTGGTCATATTGCTGAGTTCTGGCTTCAATGAGAAACTCTGTCTAAAGATATAAAATTGAGATAAAGCCAATATAAGCTTCCAAAAAATAATTAACAATTATATCTACAGCAAAGGGAAAGCAGTCAGCTTTGGAGGCCCAGGCCTATAGTCCACATCTGTAAGAAGCTGAGGCAGGAAGATTACCAAGAATTCAGGGACAGTCTGGGCTTCATAGTGAGTTTAAAGATCAGCTTGGCTAAAAGTGTGAAACTGTCTCAAAACAAACAAGAAAACATACAAACAACAACAACCAAAGCAACACATGAACATGGACAACATACAATTTTATAGGGCTTTGTTGAAGGAGTAAAGACCACCAAGAGTGAATTCCCTGATACTGGATTACTGATATACTCAAATTCTCCCTTTTTAACAATCTCTGCGAACTTGCCTTCTCTTTTAATGCCCTTCAGATAGTCTATATTAGTTAATATCTTCATAATGATCATGTATTATGTATGTAATGTGTATGTTAAGTGAAGTGCTTTTATGTTGAAAAGTTATTAAAGGGCCTCTGAGATGGCTTAGGAAGTGAAGGGAATTGCTGCTAAGCCTGACCTCGTGAGTTCTAGTCCTGGGACCTGATAGAAGAAGAGAACCAACTTCTAAAAGTCATGTGACCTCTACTTGTGTGCCATAACATGAGTGCATGTGCACACACACATAAATAAACACATGTAATGAAATTATATTTAAAAGTGTTGAGCCCTTGTATCTTCATGAGTTTTCAATCCTATCCTAAAATATTCCAACAGGAGAAAATCAAAACAATTCTGTGACTTTAAAAGATGAAACTGAAATCATTTGACCAAAGGAATAATGGAAGTAAATAATAATATGCTATAAACATGTATGCTATAAAAATTGAGATGATTAAATTATTATAGACATTTTCTAGAAAATAATATAAGCATGTCAAACATTGTCTGACTATGAATCAGAGGTACATTCAACAATCAAAAAAAGAAGACATTCATGGAAGGAGACAGGGTTTTTTTTTCTTTTTTCAGTTCAGAGTAAAGGGAATCCAGCTTCATGGGTCCTTCCTATGATCTAGTCTATTACAGAACTTCTCTGCAGATAGGACTGCCAGGGGAAGGGCTCCAGAGGACAGTGTCTGCTGCAGTGTCTGTGCAAAGATGCCACAGGCATAACACTCTGCTTCCAAACTTTTGCGCACTTATTGATAAAGTTTTATTGAGGTCCAATAAGGTTTGGAGCAATGATTCTGAAGAGACCCAGCCAGCACTGTTGAAATCTTCATGAGTTGGATCCATTCATCCAGACTTAAGATCATGTATTAGGAAATTATCTTGTGTTTCTGGTGACTGAATTTTTAGAAGTACTAGGAAGATCTGTTTATAGTTTACCATTCAGCACAGTGAAATGGGATTAAAGAGCGCTCCTATACTCAATATGTCCCATTGCATGCTGAAGATTAAGACAATATGGTGATGGTTATATATTTCATATATACATGGGTCGTGATGTATTTGATGATAACATAATGTCAGGAAGCTTCATAAAGGAAAAGATTTCTCTATCCACATGATACCTTTGTGTTGAACTAATAGAATATACAGATATCCCAGTAGAAAACGATTGTTAGCAACAAAACTCTAAAAGCGCGTTTCAAAACATAAAGCTCTTAGTTCAATTTGGCTTTCAGATTAGATTGAACCTCCCCCACCACTGAGGATGGCAGAATTCCCATGGTTCTTTGGGAGTCTCATCTGAAATAGAATTTGGAGAAAAAGACAACATGATTGACAAGGGCAGGTGATATGAGCTCAGAATCCCACTGAGGGAGATCATTTAGGATTCCAAATTAAAGTTAGCCTCAGCCCCATGCTGGCTTGGTCTGCCCTGGTGCAGACACTAAGCCTGTTCTCTACTGAAGACATACCATGTACGAATTAGCTAGTACAAGGGTTGAAGTTCTCACTACATCTTTGTCTTTCAGAAATAAGCAAAGATAGCTGCAATAATGATGATGTTAACTAAGAAGTGGCACAAAGCTTTAACAAACACTGCCTAGGCTTTGTCTGTTTCCCCAAATAGGTGTCTTACACAGAACACATTTGACATCTCTTTACTCTCCTTCAAAGCAAAGAGAAAAATAGTTTTGGACTGAGAGAAAAATCTTGATAATCTTGAAGTGATTGTTTTGCTTTTATACTTTAGATCATCTAATTTTAGAGTAGTTATTGTTATGTTAATTCTATGTAACTAAAGGCTCTAAGATGTGAATTCACTATAAAAACGCAGTACATGTTAAGCTTGTAGTTTCTATGAGAGATTTATATGTAGACAATTCAAGATCCACTTTCCCAAAGTCAAATCTCTAAGATAAATCAAGCCTCCTTTTGTCGACCTTTGCACACAGCAAACATCTTATAAAGCTTACTGTTTAATGAGTAGATACAAAAATGAATATAACACTGTTCTGTGCATATGAATTCTGAAAAATATGTAGCCTACTAAGCAATAAATCTATAGAATGAATGGCAGAGGTCTTCAGAAAGTTTAATCTTCTATTTTCAGAAGAATTCTTTCAGTCACAACAGAAGGAGGTTGATTAGCTTGCAAAATTTCTGTTTGCCAACCTGTCTAACTTTCACAAGGAGAGATTGTATTATAAAGGGTCAGGTCATTGTGGCCACATTTCTATCATCCTTTCCCTTGCTCACCTATCTCCAACAGAATGGAACTCTTAATTGTGCCCTGCCATGTTCGGGGTGCTAGCTGAGCCAGAACTGAGACTTACTTTTTCTTAGATAAATGCAGTTGAGAGATGCTTTTTGCCACTTGTTGTCTCACCATCTTGAGCACCCGTTTCAACTATGATTGTACAGCAAAGGCAAAGACAAGACTACAAGGAAATAAGATAGAGCTGGCCCTGTACTGGAAGCAGTTCAATTTATGACTTTATTAACTTTATGATAGTACAGCAGTTACACTGTACACGGTAGAACCAGTACTGTGAATTTGGACTTTGATGTCTTTCCATGACTCTTCCTGCTGCAGTAGTTTCTTGTGATGCCTACTGGTGGCAGCATATAGTGGCTGCCATTTAACCATGTGATCATGAGGGGAAGCAATCAGCACTGTACAGTACACTGTGTAGCTAAGTAAGCTGTGATACCTCATGGGTTAGGCAATAAAACAAACTTCTT
>LR750113.1:782088-921611 GCA_902729485.2 Mus minutoides
TTCAGAGGAGAGATGGCGGGGTGGGTGGAGCTCGGGCTGGGTCAGGCCCAGCCTCCGGTGGGGCGGAATTCTCAGATCCTGCCCCTGCAGGCAACTGCTGGCCCACTGCTCCCCAAACCTCCACTGAAGTCCACTCACGCGTAACCCTGATGAGATCTTAAGGTCCTGGGGTATGCGAAGCACAGGGCAGGCCCTAGGTGCGACCGCTGGGTTCAGAGGAGAGATGGCGGGGTGGGTGGTGCTCGGGCTGAGTCAGGCCCAGCCTCCGGTGGGGCGGAATTCTCAGATCCTGCCCCTGCAGGCAACTGCTGGCCCACTGCTCCCCAAACCTCCGCTGAAGTCCACTCACGCGTAACCCCGATGCGATCTTAAAGTCCTGGGGTATGCGAAGCACAGGGCAGGCCCTAGGTGCGACCGCTGGGTTCAGAGGAGAGATGGCGGGCCAAACTTCTTTTTTTATTATATATTTTCTTCATTTACATTTCAAATGCTATCCCCTTACTTAGTTTCCTCTCCGAAAATCACCTATACCATCCTCCCTCCCCACTGCTCCCCAACCCACCCACTTCTACTTCCTGGCCCTGGCATTCCCCTATACGGGGGCATAGAAACTTTCCAAGACCAAGGGCCTCTCCTCCCATTGATGGCCGACTAGGCCATCCTCTGCTACATATGCAGCTAGAGACACAAGTCCCACCATTTTCTTTGACTGGTGTAAAACAGACTTCTCACTTAGAATACTGTCCATTTACAATGGATAATTGTGATGTAGCCAGTTATACAGCGAGGGACATATAGACATCATACAATGAGGGACACATGTCTGAAGGGATGAGAGAAGGTACAAAGCACCTACTTCCAGAAAAATCGCATTCTATATATGAAAGAAGAAAAAGAAAGGATTTCATTCAGAAATCCAACAGAGGGCTGTACAATGAAGAACCCTCAATGAGGTGGAACTTCATTTTGGAAACTGCTCCTGCAAAATCATGTTATTTGTGTGAGGGGCAGGATGGAATGACAGCAATTGCATATGGAAACTAAAAACAAAAAAATCTCATGTAAATTTTTGAAGCATATGAAATACCCAAATGCTGGTCTCTTCAGAGGGAGACAAAAGGCTGGTGGGATCCTTTCTGCTTCTAGCAAACTGCTGACTTGCTGGAGATCATGACTAATGATGACATTGATGGAAGCAGATGTTGTGTAGGGTCTACCTGTCAAGAGCATGGGTTGAGGGCAGAATAGTTGCTTGTTGAGCCCTGGCATGAGAGGAGATCTACCAGACTAGATGTCATCAATGTATCAACAGCTGGGAAGATGGGACAGGAGGAAAGGAAAAGGGTGCAGTAGTGGCTAAATAGCCCCACAACTCACTGTAGTGCTGAGATAAAGATACCAGGAGCCCAAGGGTGTGTATCTCACACTGTGTGAACATCTCCATAACACAATAAGTTCTGTGTGAACTTTCTAAGATTTCCTCAGCAAGCTAGGGTGTTTTCACTTTCTGAAATCATGTTTAACATTCTCTCTGCATCAACATGGATAATTCTCAAAAACAAAATGTTGAGTGAAAAAGGCAGATTGCAAAAGGATAAGTACAATATGCTACCACTTATATATATATTTTAAAATACATGAAACATTGGAATACATTTTTGGATACATATACATATATATGGTGACACTGGCAAAGACGGGTATGGAGGAAGAGGAATTGAAATATCTTGGGGATGGTCCTTATTTCTGAGGCAATCATCTCTGGGGAAGGAAATCCCAGGAGGCAAGCACATTGTTCCATCTCCACATAGGCCATCTCCCTCCAAAACAGAAGCAAATATAACACAACATTTGGACAGTGACTTCTTTGAACTTCTATATCAGAACTATTAACCAGCATTAAAACAACTTCAGGTGTTCTAGCATCTCTGGGCTATTAGAACTTTGTTATCTATGAGGAGACTGGTTCCTATTATCCTAGACATCTACTTCTCTTGAAACTAATTCACAGAAAGTTCTGGATTTGTAGGTCATCTGGGCTTATCTATGAAGAAAGAGGCTAGTTATTATGAAGCCAGAGAGTTACTTGGACACATTGTTCAACTTCAGAAAGCTTCATTCTTGAGATAAAACCAAGCATGATCAGACTCCACAAATGATAATACAGAGCTGCACACTTGTGACTGGAAAGCGACACATGCAGTCCTCAGTCTGGAATCTTGGAGTGCCTGCTGCTCTGTTGCCAGCACTGTCCTGTACTTCCCCATCCTGGATATTTATCCACATTTGTCTCTGTGTTTGCTTGCCATCTCTTTAACACAAGTTTTTGATTTTAGGATTTTTTTTTTTGTATTAAGCAAGCAGATGATAAAATAGACTGCTAAATACATGATTCTCTGACTTCAAAGAAAATCCAAATGTTTTAAATTTTCTATTTGTAGTGTTCTTCTTCTCTTACTTCAAGTAAAAAAAGTTTTAGGCAATACAAAACAAGTCAATTCACCACATTTTATTAAGAAATGGGGCAAAATCTCTCTGAGCTGGGGAGAGAAATTAACAACTTACTTGTTTTTAAACAAAGAGCAATGGAAGCGAAATTAGCACTGATTTTGAAGTTTGGGGACAAAGTTGGAATTTACCTCTAAAAGTGTATGCACAGTGGGGATGCAGAGGGGATGCAGAGAGCTCTCACACCCAACCTTTGGCAGTCATTTCAGGCTAACTGAAGAGAGCCAGCCAGTATGTAGGCCTGGGCTCTTCTTTCCCTATGTGTCTTCCTTGAATATACACTGGACCTTTGCCCCCCTTTCAAGTGTGCTGGGTTATAAGTCTGATAGCTTCTTACTCAGGACATGTCTCTATTTAATTTGTCTTGATATGGTAGAAAACCATAAAACAAGGAGTTGGACAAATGTGACTGCTTTAATTTTTGTTGTTAACTAACTTTTCTAAGCCTCTGCTGTTCATCTTTAAAGAGAGGATGATATCTGCATATAAAGTGAAGATAAATTTAATTTAAATAATTGCATACCCATTGCCTCGCATATGCTCCAAAACCTGTATTCCAGTCTTCTCTGTACCAGGCTTCCTACCTGGCAGCAAGCAGCTGGCCTCTATTTCATGGGTCCCAAGCTTCAGGACCTAAAACTCTCCCCAAACCAAATCAAAACAATAAAATATGTCAACTACAAACTTTTCTTCTTGTCTTTCATTTCATTTATAATATTCCACAGTCCATCAATCCAGTTTGTATATAAATGGAAACACAGTTTGAACTTCGAGTGTTCCTGCCCTCTGGACCTGAGGATTGGCCATGTTGGCTGTCAACTTTGATCATTAGCTGGATTAGTGCAAATCCTCCAAGCCACTTTCTCCAATTTCCTGTCCCTTTCTCACTAGACCAGTGAAACTAACGCAATGGCTCAGGTTACTCTCCACTCACCATCCACAACAGTAAGCTGAAATTACAATCCAATCCTTACACATTAGAGCAATTGCTCTTCCCATTAGTTGGGTGAACACTAGACCCTGCTAAGTAGATGCTGGCTTATCTGTTGAGATGTGGATATGGAGCAGACAGAAGTAGCTTTGTGACTTATGGATAGTTGAACAGAGCTGCATTACCAAAAGAGGAAGAGAGTTTGGGGCAGAATTTAAGGGCTGATATGGCTGCTGAAGATACTATTATATTGAAACGTTGGAGATAACAATATTGTATATTTCACAAGGTGATAGTCAATATTTTCTTTCTAAACAAGATCTATATGAATCCTTTTTAGTAAGGTAACCTAAAATCAGAATTAAATATACCCATTACTGCCTTGTTTGTTTGAAAAACACCAAAGCAAACCCAATTTAATATCCTCCTCCAACTTCCTTGGTATGATTGTTTCAGTCTTCCAAACACTTGCCTGTGGATTTTCCTGGCTGTCACTAGGGTTGCAATGACTGCAGACACAATTCTTCATTCCCGGGAAACACCCAACTTTTCAATTTTCCCTATAGAATGCTCAGCTGTGACAGTGCCTCCCTCATAGTCTCCCAGTAGTAACTTCTTAGAACTGTAACTAATAATTGATAGGAACCATAAAGAGTTTTTGTCAACCTCATATGTCAAGGGGTCGAATCATAAATGACACTTTACAGCACAGGGCATGCAATAATTTACTTAATAGTTTCCCTGAAGTATAGGGGTTGATAATGCAAGGCCATGGATAAGAACCTAACTCTGAGAGAGCTTGGATCAATGAATGTCNATATATATATATATATATATATATATATATATATATATATATATATATATATGCAACACACTGGCAACCCAGAACATAAATTAAATATTACAATATGAGAGGAAATAAGATAGAAAAGATAGGAGTGCAGGGGAAAATATGATAAAATCTACATGAAGAATGTATAAAGTCTCTGAGGAAGCCATGGAGCAATTCAGCCATGACAAAAGGCAGAGGGAAAAGAATGAGATTCCAGGGAGAACAGAGCTGGAAAGCAAGAGTGAGCCCTAAGATGAGCATTCCACACACTGGGTGAAGATAGGGTGGCTGGCTGTCACAATCAAGGCCAAGCATGACTCACTTGAAGTCGGGAGATGCAGGGCTGGCTGCAGGGCTGTAGACTTGTAGGGTTGGTTCAAGATGACTTTTATTATAAATGTCTCTTGGAGTGACTAAAGTGTTTTGAGCAGAGATGTTACAATATAATCCACTAGAATCTTAATTACAATTCATGATCCCTCTTAGCTTGTTTGAATACCTTTTACTTATAGCTCATAAAAGAGCCATAAAAGAACAAAAATAAGTATGAAAATAAATTCGTAGAAGCAAATTTTGTACACATGAGTTAGCACCAGCATAAATATGCTCAATATACATGCTTATCATCACAACTTTCTCCTCGCTAAGAGACTATCATCTATTGTGATCATAATTCTCCCTTGTCCAGATGGTCCAGTGATGTTTCTTTTTCTTGGCTTCACATTCATACATCTTGCTTTCATTATGTTGCAGAAAGTTCACAGTTTTTGTGGCTGCAATTCCTTAAAGAACAGAGGCTCTTCTGCCTCAATTAGAGTTTTTCATTAACTATAGTTCTGTTGCTATGACTATCATTAGTGCAATCTGCTAATTCACAAATTCACAGAAGTACTGAAGTGCATTTTGCTAATGTGTGGTGTGAAATGTCTCCTATATAATATAATTCACAAAATACCTGCTGCAGCTGCTAGGAGAGTTTCTATGGTCTATGTTGGGTTAAGATGAAGGTAATACATCTTCTAGACAGAGTAAGTTCTCCATCCTTAGCCCATGAAGGCTTTTCTTGATGGTCTCTATCTGTCTCTGGCTGTCACTGTTCTCAAATTGCCTCTCTGGCATCAGGATGTAGTCAACTCATGCCCCTTTAAAAATGCATTATATTAACAAAATTTGGCAAGATTTTTTTAGTGTAATTTCAGAAAGTAGCAGCTCTTATGAAAATTCAAACCAAATATTGATGTCACCCTAGCCCAAAGCAAGATAGGCAATAACCTAAGTGACATATTTTGAAGGATAACAGAAATGTCCAATTACCAAATATGCCATTTTTTGGCAAAAAAATTACACCCTAGAAACCCATCACATTTCCTTGGCTAGAAAGAGAAGAAGTGGGACATGGAGCAGATTCCAAAAGAAAATGATGGACACTATCTGAAAAAGCAGTGTGACCAGGGAAGTCTGTAAACAGGGACTTAGGGAAAACCCTGGGGGCTCATGGGATGCAGAAAGCAGGGCTCAGTGCCCTGAAAGCAAAGATGGTTGTGTGCCAACTTCTGTCTCCAGACTTTTGCCTCAGGCGGGGCACTGTTAGCACTTCAAGTCCCATTAGAGGACCTTTACTTTCAAGCAGATGGTGGCTTCATTGATAACAAAGAAAACAATAGTGGTTGCAGGAAAGATGGCCAGGCCTGGTTCAAAGAGACAAACACCCAAGGGAGAAGTTCCTAATGTTTCTTGGGAATGAATTACAGAAAGAAAGGAAAAAAATTTAAATGGAAATGATGCAAGGATATAATTTATTCAAGAGAATAAATATTATCAAATTTATGATCACTTTCCTCTTGTAGACTGCTCCAGTACAGATTATGAGAAAGTAGATTCAGATATATATTTCATTTGAATGAAAGGTATCCTACATTCAGACATCTTTCCATGTGGGATACACAATATCCAACTGGGTTAATTTTAGTGGCAGTTTGAGAAGGTATCTGTGAGAATACAATATTTAAGATGAGCAATAAGACTTCAAATCATTATGATAAGAATTTCTCTTTTTAAAAACATATATCATCAGAAAAATGTAGTATCTGTATTTAGCTAATTTCTACAACTAAACTTACTTTCATTAACTCAACTTTATATATTTTATTATAAAAAGACATTCAAATAAATAAATGGCACACACAGAAAGTAACAAGATCCAAAGAGTATCCATCTCTGTGAGCATCTACACAGAATAGAATCCAAAGCTGTGGACTTCATACTGGTCTTTATACTTTTATTATATATATATTTTTTGTCATTTATTTACCAGGAAAACCAATAAAACTATGTCAAAATTGGAACTAGAAAAACAATTAGACTTGCATCCTCTTTTATAACTTATATCCATTGCTTGTAATTTTCATATTATATGTTTAAGACATCTAAATTTTACAGAAGTTGTCAACAGATTACGAAAACGTATTTGATGCTTGTTTGGGGTTGAATCATAAATGTCCCCCCAAAGGCTCACATGTAAAAACTTTGATCCTCACCTGATGGTATTGTTAGGCAACAAAACTATTAGCAACAGGGACTAGAAGAAGAATGTTAAATTATTGGGGATTCATCCTTCATGGGTGTGTTACAATTCACTCCGTTTCCCTTTGTTGTCTCGTTTCCTGGCTGTTCTTCTGGTACCTGCTGCCTGTCACGTCACTTTGACTTGCTCTAGAGCGTGCTTCTCATCCTTCCTAATGTTGTGACCCTTTAATACAGCTCCTCTTGTTGCAGTGACCCTTAACCCTAAGATTAGTTCATTGCTACTTCAAAACTGTAGTTTCACTGAGCCACTCCTCTAAAGGACGGAGCCAAACCACCATGTACGTACTGAAACTCTCGATGCCACTGTTTTCATTTTAGTTAATTAGCTCAGGCATTTTGTCAGAGTGAAGCCAAGTTCAATAGCACAGTCATATGCACCTGTAGCACTTAATATTGTCAGATTGACAGGGTATAGAATCACCTAGGTGACAAGTATCTAGACTTGCCTGTGAGAGGGTTTCTAGACTAGGTTAACCTAGGTGAAAAGACTTGCTTAAATGTGACACCATTCCATAGTTTGGGAGTTCCATGTTGAATAAAATTGAGAAAGCAAGTTTAGCACCAGCATTAATCACATTCTTCTTCCTGACTATATATACAGCGTAATCCGTTGCCTCCTGCTCCTGTGTTGATTTCCTCACTATAATGGACCAGGAGTCAAAGGATACCTTTCCTTCCTTAGGTTGCTTTTGTAAGGCATTTTGATAGAGTGAAAAAGTAACTAATGTGGAATCAACTTCATTAACACAGAGTTACAATTGAATCTAGATGTATGAATCATTGAAATATGAACATGTGTCTGTATTTGGAGTGTGTGTGTGTGTGTGTGTGTGTGTGTGTGTGTGTGTGTGTGTGTGTGTGAAATTGGCAACTATGTCTGTTTATTTCAGGTGCTCTCATTACTACCATTTTTCTTAAGATCCACCTGCAAACCTGGCCCTGGTTGAATCAGGCCAAATTTCAGGATTTTCCCATCATTAGCACCATATGTTGGCTGCTTTGACTTTGGAGGTTTGACCTGCTTTGTTGCTTTCACAGAGGGAACTCCTCCATTCTTATTTCATCTGCATCTGGCTCCCATTTCATCCGTGCTTTCTGGGCACTCCCAGTGCTTTATGTTGTTTGTCAAGCATGTCTACACCTCCCTGATCCTGGCTGATCAAACTGTCTCTAAGACTGGTCCGAAGAATTATCCTAGTGTGAGCACTTGAGACTTGGGTGTGTGTGCACATGTGTATGTGTGTGTGCACGTGTACTTGTATGTGTGTGTGTGTGTGTGTGTGTGTGTGTGTGTTGTTTGTGTAAGGAAGAAATTGCTATTGGGACTCTTCTTCAATTGCTTTCCAATTTATTATTTGAGAAAATGTCTCATTGAAAATGGAGCTCACCAATTTAGCTAACTTGTTGATCAACAAGGTCTAGGAATCCTTCTAATGCCCCTGTGTTGGGATTGTAGTTTCCCATAGCCACAGAGAACTTTTTACATGTGTGATAGGGGCCAAATTGAAGTTCGCCTGCTTGCACAAGCACCTAACCCACTGGATGTCATCTTTTCAAGCCAGTCCAGCAGGAATCTAGGTGTTAATAAAGTGATTGGTGTTGCCAGAGTAACTGTACCCTTCCCTCCCTCCCTCCCTCCTTCCCTCCTTTCTTCCTCTCTTTCTTCCTTCCATTCAGATCGCTATGTTAACTAGCATATGTGCACAGATGAATAGAGCATAGTGCCTCAGGAACCAAATATAGTTAGTAAAAGATAAAAATAAATAATTTCAATGCAAAACAGTAAATTCTAGAATTATAACTGGCATTTGGTGAGAGGTCAAAATAGAAATAGTCAGCTCCACCTACATTACCCCAGCTACACCTATTTTACCTCAGCTCCACATATATTTGCCCAGTTACACCTACAATACCCCAGCCATACCTACTTTACCACAGCTACACCTACATTACCCCAGCTATATCTACATTACCCCAGCTCTACCTACATTAGCCTAGCCAAACCTATATTATCCCATCTATACCTACATTACCTGTTTTCCTGGACAAGTCTCAGTTATGACTTTATATCAACTTCTATTTGAGTGTAGGGTCAGTCTCACACTAACATTTTCCACTTCTCTTAAGACAAAAATAAATAAATAAATAAATAAATAAATAAATAGTGACCTTACTTGAGCTAGGGATTTCAATAGATGCAGTCATCAGAATATGAACGTAGTAATTTATGATAAATATATGAAAGGCACTTACTATATAGGCTTATGCAGTTAGGAAGGCTGAGAAGTCCCAGGGGAATCAGCGTGGAAGCTGAAAAACCAGGAGACTGATGTAGTCTAAGTACAAAGGCCTGAGAACTTGGGAGGCTGATGGTCCCTTTATCTGATGATAAAACCCTAAGAAACTGGTAGAAGAATCAGAGTCTAAAGACAGGAGAACTTAGAGCCCCAATATCCCAGGGCAGGAGAATAAGGCTGCCTCCAATGCAGAAGACATGAAATGGTAGAATATCTTTTTCTTCTTACTGTTTACTTCATCCAGGCCCTCAACCAAACAGATGATGTTCTTTGGATGAAAGCATGTTTCTCATACTTAGTCTGAACCACCTTGCAGACACCCAGAATACTGCTCAGCCATCTCTCATCCTTCCGTTCAGTCAAGTCTTGACATATGTAATAACTGTCACAATACTTATAGGAGGAAGGTCACAGTAACTTTTCAAGAAAATGGTCAGAGAGAGATGCAAGAGGGAGAAGTAGAAATTATTGATTAAGAAATAGTCCCAGTGGCCTAAGCATTGCTGGGTCTGAATACTATGTAGTCCTTGATGGTGTGACGTTTGGGGAAAGGATAACATGCTATGGCAAAAGAAGCCAGGCACTGGCTATAGTGAACCTTGACTGTCATGCCAAGAACCTCGATCTTTGCTCAGAATAAACCTTTCCTCACACTGAAATCACTAACCAAGAGGGTAACCTGCTTATCCTTTTCACTGTATTATAAAAGTGTAAGATCATGCATAACAAATGAGAAAATCTTTAGAAGAAAATGTTTAAGAGACTTGCAGGGAAAATTCATTTTAGCTAATTAACCCAAGCACGAATGGATGGCTAACATGTCCCTTTCTCTTTATTATCGTGGTGTCACTGAGTTACTGTTGTGCAATAGAATGTGCTTATAGATAGAGCAAAACTATTATTCCCCCAAGGATCCATTTAAAATGATTAATATAAACAATTAACACTATTGATAATGGTCCCAGGCATATGAGTTGGCAGTACTAAAAGCATATAGTTCTCATACTCCCTGCATTTGTGCAAAGGTAGACTGTCTTATACAATAGCCACTAGTAGCCACAGCCATGTAAAAGCAGGAATAAAATACTTCTCTACATTGGTCAGTATAGTCAAAAGATACTTTAAAAATAGCATTAAGCTGCCAGTCAGCCTTCCATTATTGTCACAAATCTGAGATAATCAACATACAGAGACAAGCTTTATCTGGACCCATAGCATCAGTACAGAGCTGGTTGGCCCCATTGCTTTGGAGTCAGTTACCAGGCATTACGTCACTGGGGACACTGAGTAACAGAGCAAAGCTGTCATGTCACAGCCAGAAAAAGAAGCAAAAGAGGAAAACAGGAAGGGGCTGAGGTCCTAATATTATTTCAAAAGCAAACCCTCCAATAACTATAAGAAGTCCGCCTGGCTTCATCTCCTAAATGTCCCATCACCTGTCAGTAACATCACAGGCTGTGAACCCTTTAGGCACAGACCTTTAAGGGACACTTGTGCAAAGTATAAGATAAACTTTTCAGTTTATGGGGTTTTCTGTCCTATTTGTAAACCTGCCCCATTTTAAAACTAAGGCTGAAAATATTCAAGTCAGAGTTATGATTGATATAAAGTTTTTGTATCGTATTTGTGAATGTCTCTGCCTTTGCCTCTGGTATTTAAGTACGTTCTAAAGAGATAGGCTGGCATGATACAAATGCTTGAGTTGTGACACAAACATTCCCAATGAAGGGCAAGGTGAAGTCCTTAAATATGTGCAATTAACCACAGTCCTTACGAATAATCATCCCCAAGGGAAGAAAGGGCATTTTAGCTTCTGAAAATAGTTTCTGAAGTACTATTTGAAGACTCAAAATACTTCTCAGATCATCAAAAAATTTATTTTCCACATCAAAAATTTATAGCTTAGTAAAACATTACAATTTGGAGTTATGCAAATTAGGAATATTTATTAATTCAGACAATGTTTATAAATAATTTCATACATAATGAATGAAACTTACAAACAATTTGATTTACCTTTTTAATTTTCAAGGTCATACTCTCCAAGAAGATGGAATTGGGTTAATAGAAGTAATATTAAGAGTTTGGGTTTTCCAATCAAGGGTTTAAGTAATGAAATGTTCCAAATGCTTTCAGCTTTTGTTCGTAAAAATGAATGCTAAAACATCTTTAACATGTTATCTCTTATAAAATTAATGTTATTTAGGACAATTTGTTTTATATATACTAAATAGTACCCATTTATCTCTTATAATATAAGCATGTCAAGTAAAATTATTTTAAAAAGCAATCTAGAGTTCAGTAATTTAATTAAATAAAAATAGATCCCTTATTCTTACCCTTCTTTTCATGATTAATTTATCTTTCCCTATCACAAAATCTTCAAGCCATGATTTTGATGTCTGGGTCTGTGTTAGTGCTCTGCCCTAATCCCCACTAGAATTGTCATATTGATTCAGCTTCTGAGAGTGAAGCCTGCGGGAGCTGGCAGCTATGATCCTGTGGTTATTTCAGTGAGATGTGTCCACCATCAGCTCCTGTATTTGAACACTTGGCCCAGTTGGTGCTATCCTTTGGGGAGGCTGTGGAACTTTTAGGACTCAGAGCCTTTCTGGAAGGACATCACTGAAGGCAGGCTTCGTGAGTTTTAGCCTCAGCTCACTTCCAGATTCCTCTATTCTTTCTTTGTGTGCTAGAAGATGTGCTATCTCAGCATCCTGTTCCAGCTGCCTTCTGCTGTGCTTTCCCTTCCCTTATGCACTGTCCTTCTAAATCCTTAAGCCAATATACACTCTTGCACGAGTTGTTTCTGGTTATGGTGTTTAATAACAACTAGAGAGCAACTAATACAGTTCTCCTCTGAGAGCGAGTTGCCTGATTCAGTAAACTTTGTTTTGATATCTGCGACCAACCTTACAGCCCTGCTTAGTCTCCTGTGAGGCTTTAGCAGTCCCTGACAAATACAGAAATGGATGCTCACAGTCATCTTTAGGATGGAACACAGGGTCCCCAATGTAGGAGCTAGAGAGAGTACCCAAGAGCTGTAGGGGTCTTCAACCCTATAGATGGAACAACAATATGAACTAATCAGAACCCCCAGAGCTCATGTCTCTAGCGGCATATGTATTAGAAGATAGCCTAGTTGGCCATTATTGGGAAGAAAGGCCTCTTGGTCTAGCAATCTTTATATACCTCAGTACCCTGGAATGTCAGGGCCAAGAAGCGGGAGTGGGTGGGTAGGGGAGCAGGGCAGGAGGGGATATAGGGGACTTATGGGATAGCACTTGAAATGTAAATGAAGAAAGTATCTAATAAAAAATGAATTCCAAGAAGAAGAAGAAGAAGAAGAAGAAGAAGAAGAAGAAGAAGAAGAAGAAGAAGAAGAAGAAGAAGAAGAAGAAGAAGAAGAAGACAAAACTCTGGTCTCCTTACCTCAATCTGAGATATCTTGGAATGACTATCAGCTTTGAAGATTTCGGCATCCTATCTGATCATTTCACTGAGGTTGCATTCCAACTCAGTTCCTTCCTTCTACCCTTCACAGGTGTGGGTCCCAAAAGTAACCTCTAATAAATCACCTGGATTAACAAAAGGCCACTCTCTGCCTTAAATATGGCATCTATTGTTAACTGTGGGTTAACAATAATAAAAATTATTTAAAAGAAATAAAATACAGTAAAAAAAAGACAAAACAGGACAAAAACAAGTTAAATATTTTCTTACTCCAAGAGAGAAGAACAATCAAACCAAAGCAAAAACAAATTTCAGGAATATAAAAGTTCAATGCTTGATGTCTGGGACCCACCCATGGTTGCCTGAGATCCAGAGCTTGGGTGGTCACACTCCCCTGCCGCTGCCATTCACAGCATACGTAGCCTCTCTTGTGGGCTCAGGGCACTTCCACTTCACACCTTCTGTTGTCCTTGTCAGTGGTTCCATGGTACTGTCACCTCCAAAATGCTCCTGCTGCAACTGAGCTGCATGTTCCTCAATAGCCTTTCTTGGCTCTCTGTAGGAAATCAAACCCTGTTCCTTGGTGCCAAGACACACTCCATGCCCTCTCCAATCCCATGGCTTCAGCTGTAACTGAGTCTGCACCTCCACCAATGGTCTCTTCTGGCCTCTCACAGTGCTAAGCCACAGCTGCTCTCCATGGCCCCTTCATGCCTTCAAACCAGTACCTTCTGGCAGACTTATATACATTAGCAATTGTGACTTCTAGCATGAGTTACATCCTGGGACACCTATGGTCTGAAGCTTCTGTGTGCTGACCCTTGTGAAATATACCCAGAAGATTTGACCCCAATGATGCTGGTTGCTTTTGAATCATACCTTCTTCAGCCCCAGATGACCAGTTTTTATTGTCCCAGCAAAGCAGAGGTTTTACTTTACAACTTCTTAATTCAAAATATCAGCAGCCCTAAGACAGTCTTTAAAGGACTCCCAAGCTGCCCTTTGGAACTGTACAAGTCAGTCCTGCCATATCGATACCACCTCATCATTATAGTCTAAGGTTTTTTTTCAATTTTTTTTATTAGATATTTTCTTAATTTACATTTCAAATGCTATCCTGAAAGTCCCCTCCCCACTCCCTGCACCCCTGCCCACCCACTCCCATTTCTTGGCCCTGGCGTTCCCCTGTATTGGGGCATAAGTCCTTCCCACTCTTGGTAGCAATTTCTGTCTCCATTAGGTTTCCTCTTGCTATGATAAGACACCATGAACAAAGTCAACTTAAGGAGGAAGAGATTTATTCAATCGTACATTCTGTCATTGAGAGAAGTCATAACAAGATTGAATAACCTGCAAGGCAGAACCTGGAAAGAGGAGGTGATATACAGGCCACGGAGGAGTGTGGTTTACTGGCTTACTCCCCATAGTTTTCTCAACCTATTTTTCTTATACATCCAGGGACAACCTCCACAGGAGTCACACCATCCAGAAAAGGTTGGCCCACCCACATCAATCACTAGTTAAAAATTTATCATAGGCATGCTGGCAGACCAACTAGTGGGGACATTGAGATTCCCCATTTCAAAATGATTCTAGCTGTATCAAGTTGACATAAAATTATCATGACACAAAGTCTCAGAGTGTTTAGTGAGTTGGTGCAAAGGGTAGCCAAAGGAAGCATATCTTGAAATTTGTCTTGAAGCAAGATCTTAGTAAGTTCTAAGACTGAACTTTGTTCTCTCGTCTCCCGAATTCACCTGTTAAAGCCATCGCCTCCATATGATCATATATGGAGATAGGGATTTTAGGAGCTAAATAAGGTTATATGTGATCATAAGAGTGGGAGCCTAGTCTCAGAGGACTGCTGACCTAATGTGAGAAGTGAGCTTTCCTTACCTCTCTCTGTCTGCCCCTCTATCTTTTCTTCTTCACTAATTTCTTGAAACAACTCTGTGAGAAGATGTCTATCTGTATAAAATCCTTTACCAGACTAAACTGTCCATCCTGGAATTTTTATTTCAGAGGTCTAGATTATACAAATATGGAGAAATGATTGTGTATCATTTAGTCTACCTAGTGGGTGGTATCTTCTATGAAAATTCAAGCAGAGTCAAGAATTGATTTTTTTTTAAACCCTAAAAATAGTAGAAGGGAGTTGTTACAACATCTGGTAATGATGAAGTCAAATAGGTAAATTTGAACTTACCCATTTGGTAATGGTTAATTCTGGTAAATGAGAATGGACTGGTCAATGCAAATGTTTGAATGGTTCTAGGGAAATAATGACTATAAAGTCTTTGCAATCAGATTATCCTCTCTGAGGGTCATTGATGCATTGGTGAAAATAAAACATACTTCTGGGTAATTAGCTAGTAACCTGACATAAGGCATGAAAATCAGATAGTTTCCTGACATCAGTTAGAGATACTCATACATCTAGAAACAGATGATAGTCTTATTAAGAAGGATAGTCAGATTCAGAGAAGGGCCATCCTCTACAAGCAAGTCTGCTACTTACAGCTAGATTGCTAAGATTTAGATCCTGAGAATTGAGGAGAAATCTGATTCTGCATTCCAGAAAGTCCATCATACCCAGAGATTCCTGCAAAGTGGATTACTCTTCTCGTTAAAAATGTATCTTCCCTTGCTTATTTGAAGAGGAATTTAAGAAGTCCCAATCTGGTACTGCAGCATATGTTCTCTCACGATCCTGCCCTATTTTATCCCCTCTGGCATGAAAATAATTACTTTCACCTCATAAAAAAGCCCAGCCTAAAGATGCTAAGCCTAAATGTGGAAAGAAACCACATTACAAATAAATGGAGGACCAAACCAGCATTTAGTTTAGATACCAATTAAAACTTTTAGTTTGATATTAAAGTTAGATACTTGAAATTTGACAATGGACATTTTAGTAATATGAGATAAATAACCTACAATAAAGTTTTTGATCCTGGAAATGATCCGAGTGTGGAGTTAAAAGAGCTACTAGAACTTATTTTTCTCTGAAGTCCTCCGAAGCCACATTTGACATGGACATAGTTGGATAATGTCTACTCTCCTTCTTTTCTGCCATTCAACAACTTCTCCCCAGCCCTGTAGAAGACTGCTTGCCAAGGCCTCTTCTTCCTCTCTATCTACATTTTCTGGACTCCACCCAACTTTGTTGTGGGCCCAGATTTCTTCCATGACCTTATCTCTGTGCCAGCACCTTACTCCTAGAAACATTCCTCCATAGCCTAGATATCCAGTGTCCACAGTAGCAGAGATTTGGGTAGGTGACACTATTTCTTCAGGTCCTCCTTTATGACCACTCCATTCTCAGCTTGAGCCCAATAACAACCTTCTTACAGGTGTCCCTCATTCCACTTCAATTTCATTACTGGAGACTCTAACCTACTGTAGGATCCTGTAGGCTCTACACTTCACAACACACCTCCAACTCTCTAAGAACCCCACATCTAGCTGTGAACAGGATGCCCTGAACTCATCTATGAAGCCTTTATAGCTTTTTTTTCCCTAGCTCACCTCTATTCCCTTTTGCCACCTACTGACTCTTCTGCCACCCTCCGACCTATAGAAGCATCTCTACCAGGCAACTCACAGACATTACACTTTCCTAAGACCCAGAGAGCACAATGGAAACAAAGGCGGGAATGCACCCACATGAGAACACAAATAATGGAATGAAAATAATAAAAACAGTTCAAGATATGACAGTAGAAATTGAATCACTAAAGGAAACTCAAACTGAGATAAAGGTGGAAATGAAAAGTTTAGAAAATGAGAGACATGAATAATAACATTAGGACACTGAAGAGAGAAATTGAAGAAGATACCAGAAGACTAAAGGATGTCCCATGCTCATGGTTCAGTAGGATTAATAAAGGGAAAATGGCCATCTTTCCAAAAGCAATCCCATCAAAGTTCTAACACAATTCTGCACAGAAATTGTAAGGACAACTTTCAGCTTCATATTGAAACACAAAACTCTTAGGGTAGCTAATATAATTCTGAATTATCAAAGAACTGCTGTAGGTATCACATCCCTAATCTCAAATTGTACTATAGAACTATAATAATAAAACCAGCATGGTATTGGTATATAAACAGATGTGTTCATTAGTGGAATCAAATTGAAGGCCCAAACATGAATCCACACACCTACAGACAACTGATATTTTAAATAAAGAATCCAGAAAGAACACTAAAATAAAGACAGTATGTTCAATAACTGGTGTTGTTCAAATTGAATATCTGTATGTAGAAGAACAAAAATTGGTCCGTACAAATTCAACATAAGGGCAGACACTCTAAATCTGATAGAAGACAAACAGGAATAGCCTTGAATTCATTGGCACAAGAAAAGACTTTTTGAACAGGACACTGATATCCCAGGCAATAAAATGAACAATAAATAGGACATCAGGAAACTAAAATGATTCTGTGGGACAAAAGACACAGTCAGACAAAATGGGGGCTACATATTAGGAAAAGATTGTTGCCAATTACAAAATCTGATAGAAGGTTAATATTGTAAATATATAACGAACTAAAAAAAAAAAAAGAACAGACATCCAGAAAACAAAGAACTCATCACAAATAGCTGAGAAACACTTAAAGGAATGTTCATCTTTCTTAGTAACCAGGAAAATGTAAATCATAAGTACTTTGAGATTTCATTTTGTACCAGTCAGAATTGCCAAGATCAAGAAAACAAAAAGTGACAATTCAAGTTGACAAGGATTTGGGACAAGGGAACACTCATACACTGATGGTGGGAGTGCAAACTGTACAGCCACTATGGAAAGCAGTGTTGGTTCCTCAGGAAGGTGGGACAATTTACCTCCAAAGCCAGCAATACCTCTCTTGGGCGCGTAGCCAAAGAACTCTACATCTTCCTATGGAGATACTTGTTCAGCCATGTTCACTGTTGACCTGTTTTTCATACCAAAAGTTGGAAACAGCCAAGCTGCCAATAAACAGATAACTGGATCAGAAAAATGTGGTACAATGATAAAATGAAATATGAATATTATTCAGTTGTCTACAAAATCAGAGATCCACAAGTAAATGGATGGAACTATGAAAAAAAAATATCATTCTGAATGAAGTAACCCAGATCCAAAAAGACAAATGTGGTACGTAATATCTTATATTTTGATGTTAGCTCTTAATCCTCTGATATTCATGCTACTATCTGAATGAACACAGAAGTAATGTATAAATTGAGAAACTAGAGCAGAGTGAAAGGTCTCTCATGAAAGAGGAAATAGAACATATAGTTAGAGAGAAACAGGGGAAAGACAGGAGAGGGAAGGGTAAGTGGAGTTCAGAAGAGAGGAGGCTGTGGGAGGGAAAGCTAACAAACACTAAGGGCCATTTGAGAGTAAGATAGAAACCTTTTATAGTAGAATCTTAAAATATATACATATATGAAAGAAATCTAAATGGACTCACCAAATAATGGGACTCACAAAGCTCCAAGAGACATCTCTTCTTACGGACTAAAATCCCCGATGCCAGGAATTAGTGATATAGAGTTGAGTGTTTGGCCCGGGTCCCAGTGGAAACCTATAAATATGCCATTTCAAAGGGTATTGGTGCTCTGTACAACCTAATAATAAGACACCTATGTATCTCATTGAATATGGAGAAGTTGCACTAGTGCCTAACAAGAACCTTCAGCCCTACTGAATGTTCGCTCATGGCACTAGAAAGTACTCTCACATTACCAGAAGAGAAATATAATCATCAACTCAGCAATGATCTATAGAGATGTTCTGCATGAAGGATGTGCTGGTGGCAGAGTAGCACAAAAGTTGAGGATGTAGCCAACCACTATCTGTTTGATCTTAAGGCCCACTCTTTTGGATATAAAGCATGCTTGACACTACTCATGTATCCAAGAATCTGAGACTATATAGGCCAAGCATCTGGGAGAAAAACAAATATTGCTTTGCTAAAGGAATATAACAAGAAAATTATTCCTAATGAGATACCACTATACCTATATGACTTAGTTAGAATTTCTACTGCTGCAATAACAAAACCATGACCAAACAACAAGTTGAGGAGAAGAGGGTTGCATATCAGTGTTCATTATTGAAAGAAGTCATGACAGGATCTCAACCATGGTGGGAATCTGTAGACAGGAGCTGATGCAGAGGCTATGGAGGGATACTTCCTACTGGCTTGCTCTTCATGGCTTACCCTATGTCATGTCGAAATAAAACCAGTCTAGCACAATTGACCCCTCTTCAAATTGACACACAAATACAGCATGGTTAATCTATAGTCTTTTCTTTCTTGACTGTCCCCAATATAACACATTATCAATGTTAAAACATAAATGTTCCAAATTTTAAAAGTCCCACAGTCTTTAACAATTATAACTCTTGAAAAATTCAGTCTCTTTAACATAGCCAAACTTTTTCAAAATCCAAGTCTTTTAAAATTCAAATTCTCTCAATTATTGACTCCAATTATTAATATAAAAATATATTAAATTGTTTCTTACTTCAAGATGAAGTACCAGGAAACAATCAAAATCGAATCAAAGCAAAGCTAAACTCCAAAGGTGTAAATAACTCAAGATCAAATGTCTACAATTCACCCTTGATCTTTTGGGGTCTTCCAAGGAGGGTCTTAGGTTACTTCTCAGCTCTGTCCTCTGCCACACACACACAGCTTGTCTTTTAGGCTCCAACTGGCTCCACTTCACTTGTGTTGCTGTTCTTGGTGGTCACCCCATGGTAGTGGTATCTTCAAAATGTTAGGATCCTTTTCTACAACTGAGCTCAACTGTTGCCAATACTGCCTCATAGGCTATCTGCATGGTGCCTCAACTTCTCGACCTCAATCCTGACCCTTTAACTGCCATTGAAGTGTGCCTTCTCCAACGATCCCTCCTGGCCTCTCACAGTACAAAGCCTTAGTGACTTTCCAATCCCTTCATGTCTTCAAAACTAGTACTGTGTGGGTGACTCTTATATTACCAAGTTCAGGTGCCATTGTGAAGTACAACCTTGGCCACCCCTGGAACTCAGCTTCTGTGTGCTCCCAGGTAACACTTCCAGAAGATTTCACCTCAATGTTTCTTATCTCTTCGTTGTTAATTTCTCAGCTCCTGCTGACCACCATCAAATATTCCAGCAAAGCAAAGATTTCACTTTAGTATTTCCAATATCTTGTTAATCACAGCTGATTCTTCATTCTCCAGCTAATCAGAACTATAGAATCTTACTTAAAAATAACAAATGGCCCTGATTAGAGTCTTTACTTCTCTCTGATATTTCGCATTTCATGCCTACATCTTCTTTATCGCCCTTGAACGTGCTCCGTAAACCAGGCTGATGTTGAACTCAGAGATGTGCATACCTCTATCTCCTGAGTGCTGGGATTAAAGGTTTGTACTACCATGTCTGGACCTAAATTGTTCTTTAATTCTTTTTCACAGGATGGAAGCTTAGATGTATGAGATATTGCCCTGAGTTCAACACTTCCTTTATTCTATTTCATATTTTTAATCAGTTTATCTCCTTGAAAGCAGGTTTTCACTCCATTCCACTTTCTCGTACCCCTTTAATACTTGAACCACCCGTTTTATATTTTTTCTTTTCTCAGCCTCCTTCTTTTCATCAAAACATTCTTCATAAGAGTAAGCACTAGTACCATCAGAACAGAGTCTATATTAGGCAGTTTTGAGACTTCGTTTGCCAATGCAATTAATCCAAATCTCTTCATTTTAGCCTCATGTAGACTCTACAGACAAGGGTAAAACAATAGCCATATTCTTCACCAAAATATCACAACTCTAGTTAATAAAGAAAATGGATAGTAAGATTGTGCCCATGTGTAGTGGCAGAGATTAGCTAGCTCAACTTTCAGTGTCCTATAGTTTATAAAACATATGATACTCTTTATATTCCCAGGTAATTTGTCAATCTTGCCACTGTAAAATTTAAATGCATTCTTGTGATGATTAACATTTATTGTTAGCTTAACTGTGTTTAGAGTCATTTGTGGTTTGTCTTATGAGTCTTTATATAGAATGTTAAACAAAAGAAGAGGGATGACCCTAAATGTGAGTTCCACTCATGGGATGAATACCAAGACTGGATAAAAAAAAAAGGGGAAAGCAATGGAGTATTTATCTGTAGTTCCTTACCGCAGACACAATGTGAGCAGCTACTTCTTACTGCTGTTGCCATGTCTTGTCTTCCATAAAAGACTATATTCTTTCAAGCCATGGATCAAACTAAATCCTGCTTTCATGGAGTTGATTCTTATCAGATATTTGGTCCCAGCTACAAAAATCAGCTAGTACATTCCTGGAGAAAAATGATAGAGCACTGAACACTCATCCAAGTGAAGTTCCAACAGTATCTTTGTCAGATGTGATTGTCTTTGTAAACGCATGGTAAGCCAGCTTCAGAAAGATTGTGTATCACTACTAGATAGTATGAGGGAAAGGGGTAAGAAGAAACTTTGCCTTCTCAAGGAATAGAAAAGCATGTGTGTACAGTCTTGGCCCAGAGCTGTATATACTGTTCAAATCTTAAACCTTATATATTCAAAAGGGATGTGCATTATCTGGACATTTATCAGAATGTAACATTGGCCTATTATATCAAAGACATGATTCTAGCCACACCAGAGAAGCAAGCAGCAAATAGTTTCTTAAGTATTTTCATAAATTCTACCCACTACAGAGTTGGGGGGCATGAATTCTGCGTGGATTAAGTGATATCATTAAAACCTTAGACATCTGTGGGGCATGCCTCTGAAGTAAAGGAAAACTGTTGCCTCCAATGTATCCTATTCTGAAGAGAGATATTAGTAGCTGGCAGAATTTGCATTTAGGATGCCTTTTTCTTTTCTTTTCTTTTCTTTTCTTTTCTTTTCTTTTCTTTCTTTTCTTTTCTTTTCTTCTTGTCATTGGAAACATTTCTGACTCAATTATAAATGGTTCTAGTCACTATAAGGAATGTCAGTTTTGTTATGACTCTAACAGGACTATTCTGTACAGGTATAATGTAACTAGCCCTACCTTAGGCCATAAGATCTGTCAGATCCTATCGTATTTTATAGTAATATATAATATTCTAATAGAGAGGATTGTTGTATGTAAAGATGCTATACAAAGTCTATCGTGAGCCACAGTAAAAGAACCACAGTGTATACTCATATGTTCATGGAGTAAAGATATGCCATCTGTACCAGAAATTTATGCCCTAGTTCCTGGCATGCGACCATATGGTAGGATGATGATAGGCTACAAAGTGACTTGAGACCTGAATTCCCTCTCACAGTTTGGGTTTTGTCATATGGTAGCAAGTCATGAGATGTGATAAACCCAGAAGTTATATCTTATAATTTAGAATGAGCACATATAAGACTGGGTCTGGAACCACAGTAATTGTACAATTAACTCATGTCTGGTGTAGTTATGATGACATGGAAGGACATAGCATTGGAGGCTGCCACTCATCAAAGATGATTTAGCCACTGCTGTTGTTGAAGATCTAATCCACCAGTGACAAAAGAGGGAATCTCAGAGTGTCATCATTCCTATGGAGATTAAATAGCCATTTCATGGCAAATGGAATAAACTAGCCTCTTTCTACCTTAATAGAAACAGCCATTCACTTTTACTAAATCAATACACCTGGCGTGTGGGTGTGATGTCTTTGCTTTTTTTTTTCTCAGCAAAGACCATTGTATGAGGGGCATTTGATGTCAATATAAGATGATTCATATTATATCAGTGCCACCCCAAGAAACAAACAAACAAACAAACAAACAAAAACCTACTCTGCAGCAGCAGAAAGCCCCTACATAGCAGAGCACTCACTGAACTGCTGCAAAGATGCTAGCATGATCATTTAGAGAAGTGATTCTCAACCTACCTAATTCTGTGACCCTTCAATGTAGTCCCTCTTGTTGCTATGACTCCCAACCATGAAACTATTTTTGTCGTTATTTCAGAACTGTAATTTTGCTACTGTTATGAATTGTAATGTAAATATCTGTATTTTCCAATAGTGCTAAGTGACCCCTATGAAAAAGGGTCACAACTCACAGGTTAAGAACTACTGAATTACAGAGATGGGGATTTTCTAAAAGTATTTTAAGCCATCTTAGAGAGGACATATGAATAAGGGGTTATATACTCCTGAACAGAATGCACATTAAATCAATGGCCACTGTAAAATACTATATTTTACTGGACAGAATATGAAGTCTCAAGAAAGAAATGTTAATTAATATAGGTTCCATTGTTTCCACTTGACTACTTGGATAATTTATACTCTGCCTATTTAACTCTGTGTTGAAGACATGGAGCACGTGAACTTCAAAGGGGAATGTGTCTGCCACAGGGCACAGTGAGATATCAATAAACAAGAGTTATGATGCTGTCTGGTGGCTTTTCATTCCTTGTGTGTATGCTGTCTCTTAGATGGAATATGACCTGAGGTAAGGGAGTTTCCCTTCAAGTGCAGGCAATGCTAGTAGAAAAGAGTCAGCAGTATGCCCTCGGCCGCCATCACTCTTGCCATAGAAGGGCACATGTGTCTCATTCTTGAAGAGCAGACAGAGTGAAAAGTACAGCGCTCACTACAGCCCACTTCCTGAACTACTTGGCTGCATATAAGCTGGGTAGAAACTTCTCCCCATCTAGGATTAGTCTCTGAAGTTTCTGGTTCATTTCTTAATCTGAAAAAAAAAAGGATGTTAGCTCTTATAGACACAAATGATGTTTCTCTGACCTCTTGAGCTAGTATGTGTGAGGCATCACTTCACCCTTACATTCTGATCATAACACACTGAGTCTCTTTGACTCATCTTCTTACAGATCCTGTGTCTCAGAGCAAGCCCCATGGTATACTCAAGTCTCATCATACCACAATGACTGCTTTTTAATATTCTCCTTGCCCCTGTCCTCGAGAGGGCGTTGACTTTGAGACTCATATAGGGTTTACCAATAACTTTGTTAAATGCACTGAAAAGATATTGAAAATGGTGTAAAAAGATCTGTTCATTTTCTACATCCATTTTCATCTTTTTAATCTCTAAAACTTGTGTGGAAAGTTAGTGAAGAGAATTAACCCAAGAACTTTAATTTGGATGATGGGGCTCCACAGACCAGAAAGCAATAACTATATGATTTAGTTTGCTAAGGTAGCTATAACAAGCAGCACAAACAGAATCAAGAACAGAAACTTCCTGTCTCATAGATAGGCCCAGAATGCTAGAGTGTACTCCCATGTGGTGACTTTGTTTGGTCCCTGCTTAGGAAGCAAAGTCCCTCTCCACACCTTCAATCCACGTGGTTCTTGGTGGATTGCTGGTGCCTTTGATATTCTTGGCATTCCTTGCTCTATCTCTGTCCTTCTGTTTATATGCTGTTCTCTCTAAATGTCTCTGGTCAATATCCCCTAAAGGATAACAATCTTATAGGGTAAGACACACACTAGACTCCTCTGTGACCTTATCTCAACTACACTGATCATACATATACACATACACATACACATACACATACACATACACATACACATACACATACACATACACAAACACAAACACATACACATACTTGCTTCTATTTCCAAAAAAGATAATTATCTGAGGTGCTAACAATGAGGAATTCAGCATATGAAATTTGTAGAAGAATTCCGAGCATTCTATTAAACTTTAGGGAATGTACATATAACTTAGGATAGTTAAGTGATATAGAATATCAACTTTGGAGATGAGTGTGAGATTTTTTTGTTTGTTTGTTTGTATTGTTTTTCCTGTCTTTATTTTTTAAGATAGGAAACTTAGATTATGAGTTCAAGAACAAAGAGTTTCTGTTCACATGTGTCTGGGAGATTCCCCAGTGGTGGCTTTTCAGATGAAACAGGACTCTTGAGCACCTATGTCTTTGTTCCACCAAAGGGACAAGAAAGAACAAAATGTTCTCACTACATGAGTCCCTAGTAGCTATCAGTTAATCTCTTCAAGAAAGAGAATTCAATCTAGCAATTTCAATCTCAGGACAAACTCTAAGATGAAAACCCTTGTCACCCCACTTGGTTCACTGACTCAGAACGGCCCACATGCCATGTCCTGTTGCCAAATGGAACATCTGCATTTCAGTTGCTGCATGCCATTGGCGTTGGCATTGGCCCTCTGACCACAGTGCTTTCTACGGCAGCTGTTTTAGTGGCTTGGCTTCTTTGTGTTCCCTTAGGTCTTATGGTGTAGCAAGAGGACACCCACAGTGGATGCCAAGAGAGCCAAACTAATGAATGGCATATTACGGACCTTGGGAATGTGACTTTGTGTCGTTCCATAGAGTAGCTGGCTAAATCCCAGTTACTGAAGGATCAAGTTAAATCAGGCAGAAAAATGATGTGGAGATTTTTCTTACAGGAAATCAGCCACAGAGGCTTGCTTGTCACAGCCAAGGCTCCCTTTGAGGAGCTCTTAAGGGAGAATTAAAAATGATAGGAGTATGGCTCAGGTCATGTGGGGCAGCACTGCAGAACTGAGGTCAGTCACAGGCTTCAGATAAAGGCACATTCCTTTTCCCACTGTGTTCCCTTCCCATGTAACAGTTCCTTGTTCCCACACTCCTGAATATAAACACTAGCCAATACACTCAGCTATGGGCTCCCTTCTGCAACAATCTCACTGGACACAGAACTTTGTAACCTGATGAAATTTCACCACAAATGGGAAAAAACAAAAGCAAAACAAGACCGGGCGGTGGTGGCGCACGCCTTTAATCCCAGCACTTGGGAAGCAGAGGCAGGCGGATTTCTGAGTTCGAGGCCAGCCTGGTCGACAGAGTGAGTTGCAGGACAGCCAGGGCTACACAGAGAAACCTTGTCTCAACAAAACAAAACAAAACAAAACAAAACAAAACAAAACAAAACAAAACAAAACAAAACAAAACAACCAAAAAAAAAGACAAACAAAAAAACCATATTTCAGTCCCCAAATGTCAACAGGAAGATGGGGTAGGGCATAATGAACCTAACGCTAAAGCAAATAAAACATATTTTAAAATGTTGCTTCTTGCTGCCAAATGTGGGTTCTGTAGCAGTACCACAGGGGGCAACTTGCATATGGCATGGTCTTCCTGATGAAGAAGCATGGCTGGCATGCCAGAAGGAGCTAGCAATTAACACTGCCAACGCCTCTGGAGACGCCTTACAGAAAGAAGCCTGAGCTGAAAGCCATGGCTGCTAGTCACCCTTCAGCAACACAGCTGGGATGTGGCCAGCAGTGGCTGCCTCGTATGTGGCCTCAAATGCGTTGTTGTGGAATATCAGATCTGTGGGTTTGCTTTGGGAGGGTTTATACCATTGGAAATCAGGGCTCAATGTTCTATGCTTCAGTAATGAATTAAATTAGCGACTCTAAATAAAGTTGAATTACCAGACCCAAAGCTTTATAGAGAGGACTTATAATGATATCAGATTGTGCATAGTTACCACTAGCTAGGCACATGGAAGTGGGAGGTATGAGCTGTAAAGAGGGCTGCAGCGACTGAGCAGATTCTAAATCAGACTAAGGGAAGGGAGAATGACAGTCATCTTATGAACAAAAGAAATGAACATGTAGCCAGCTGCCCTATCATGAAAGAAATGCAAACTGGGCATAGGTTACTAGGTTCAGTTCCAGAGACAACCACTCCCCAATACACCAGTATTATAGTATTCACATATATCAGGGATATGTGAATATCTATCTATCTATCTATCTATCTATCTATCTATCTATCTATCTATCTATCTACCTACCTATACACACACATTAGGATAAACATGTAGATTTAAAAATTATGATTATTGAATACATAAGAGTATTATCCAGTAAAAATAATAAATAATACATTATATATATGAATATATATGAATACAGATGGGTACTTATCACTAATCAATGGTCTCCTTCACATTCTACAAACATTCATGGGCTTGGATGCCTCCTAAGAGCAGGTAAAACCTGATACA
Organism: Mus minutoides; assembly: GCA_902729485.2. Lineage (NCBI taxonomy): Eukaryota > Metazoa > Chordata > Mammalia > Rodentia > Muridae > Mus > Mus minutoides. The sequence continues at coordinate 808,711 of LR750113.1, forward strand.
TTAAATAGAAAGCCTCTATCCCTTGGATTGTATATTTTAATGAGCAAGAGAAGGACCCAACTGGACAAATGAGCAGGTGAATAAAAAAAGACGCTTTCAAGCTGTAGGGAGATCTATAATCAAAATGATGAAGGATGGATGGGCTGCACGATGTCTCAGCAGTTGAAGGTGCTTGCTGCCAAGCCTAATGACCTGAGTTCCATCTGGGACCCACATGTTCTAAGGAGAGAACTGACTCCCATAAGTTGTTCCCCTGGCCTCCCCCCCATGCGCACTGTGACATGCACTTCTCTATAATAAACAAATGTAGTGAAAATTTTAATTAAAATTATTAAGGATAATATGACATGGGACTTAAAAGTTTGCTTTTAAGTAGAGTTTTTCTAGAATATTAATATACTGGCATTGTGCGTGTTTGCTGATGCATGTACAATAGTAAGCACTAGTGTTTCCATTTTTGAGAAAAGATGCTGAAGTTCTGGAGACTTGTTCTGATGGGACACGCTGGGCATTGAGTCAAAATTGGAGAGTGAGGCTGAGCAAGGGACTAGTGAAGTCAAAGGATATCTCCAGGCACATCCATCTATATATCCTTGTTTTCTTTCTTGAGATTGTTTGCCAGCATCAGCCCATATCACATTTGAGTCAAACCATCTGGTGATAAAGTACACCTTTTAAAACTTTTGACATGTATGCCACCCATTATTGCCAGACTCTGAGAAAGACACAATGGGGTAAGACAGCCACAGGAGTAGGTCACAGGCATTTGTAGACATTTCTTGAACTCTGGGTAAGGGATCTATTTCATTCTTGTCAATAAGTTAACAATGTCAAAGGAAAGGAGATTGCATCTTCAGTGTGCCCTCTGTGGTGCCATCAGTTTTCCCAAGATGCAAGGGGTGTGACTAAGGCAGAGAGATCCAACATGCCTGGTGAGAAAAGACAAGAAGGAAATTTAAAAATATATTGAAATAAGAATGTTGGCTTTGAGCTGTTTTTGTTGTTATTGAGAAAGGTTCTTGCCACACAATCCCATTTTGTCTGGAAGATTCTTTCCTCAGCTTCCCCAGTGTGGGAATTAGTCTTGTATCACCAGGCCAGGTTTGGAACCATATTTGAAGAATCATCTTATTCTCTCTTTTTATCATTATCAACTTCTAAGTTCATATGAAACATACACCTCTCTTGGGCCTAGTTGGTGTACTCAAGGTATAAACGGTAGCACAGTGGTAATGAGAACTTTAAAGTCATGTATCAAGAGCTAGATTCCTACACCCGTATCCATTTCCATTTTGGTTTACATATCTCTTATTTCATCAGGAATCACATAAATATTTCAAGCATGGTGTCAGACATATGTGAGACAATGGTAAACTCTTGTTGAATGAGGGACAAGGAAACTGGTGAATGAGTGGCCAATTAAACAGATCTTCTTCCACCGCCTCTTTCTGCCCCAGGTTTTACCTCCACCCTATTACTTCCAGAGAATCTTCTTTATTCCTCGCATGCCCAGTCTTTGCCCTTAACTTCCCTCATACTTCAAGCTGCTAATATATCTCCTATCCTCATGAAGTTGTGATTTTTTTTCTATGCTCTGCTCTCCTTTTCGTGATTGTAAATTGCTTTCTATATAATTCATCATGCCTAGCTGTGATTGTAAATTTCTGCAAAGTTCTTCCCTGTTTCAAAGACAGACTTTCTCATACATCATCCTGGATCTGAGAAGCAATGTTAGTCCTGTCTATGATAATTTAACCACAGTGTAATATTGGAACCCCCATGCTACCGAGACTAAGATGTTCTATCTTCAGAATATATTGCTTCAATTAACCTTCAGAACAACTGGTGGCTTTGTGCATGGATACCATTTTACTTGGGAGAAACTTGTGTCCTGGAAGGTTTCTCCAAAATTATCTGAGCAATAGGAGATGGAGTGATAGACAAATCTACCACCCCTGCTGTGGGTTTGCTTGCCAGAACCATGAAAACTGGGTCACCATTAATTGTATTCATTCTACCTAGCTTCCTTAGTGGTGGGGTAATCAAAAGAATGACACGAGGAAGAAGTCAAAATCTGTGTAAGAAACTTCAGGATCAGCTCCCAGAGAACCACAAACTTGAGGACAAGGGAGTGGTGACTAAAGCTTTGGGAAGGAGCATTTTGGTAAAACTTTATAGTGCTGAGCTTGGTCACATGAGACTACTCCAAGAGCTGCAATGTTGAGCAGCTAATTAATCCTCTTGAGGCAATTACACAGCCTCCAGAAATGGTCTACTGCCGACCTATGCCCAGGGGCACAGACTGTTAAATAAGCAGGACAAGAACCTTGAAGTGGCAGGTTTGTAACTGGTCCTGCCTGAGGTCAGCACTTCAGGCCCTTGCTTGGGCTGGGCCTAGCAGCACAGCATCACACACAGGTGGGTGTACTGTAAGTGCTTTTTAATGATGGTGGTGGCGATGATGTATGAAGGTCTGTTTATACTTGCAGAGAGGGTCATGTATTTTAACAAGAAGGATTTTTGATTGGCATTTCAAAGAGGCCAGTGTTGTTGGAAAATGTCAGCACCCTGCATAGTAGGGCACTTCATAAGTGTTAAGGGATTGGGTCTGCTAAGGGGATTAGGATAATTGTTTTGGAGTGAATGGGCAGGCTCAGTGGAGGTGACCTGAAGTCATTTTAATGGGCCTAGAGGAACTCCTGGTGACAACTCCAGCTACTGGATTAAGATGCTCTGATGGAAATTCCCAACCATCCCTGAACATCATTGCCCCTGGGACATTGCCTGTCTATTGTACTACTATGTCTGGTAGGGTGACTGGCTGTCTATTGTACTGCTATGTCTGGTAGGGTTACTCAGTTTTGGGGTTTGAGCAAAAGACATGCTGATCAAAGGAACTGCCACCCACCATGTGGCATGGAAGTTCTTTGCCTCCAAAGATGAAAGATGCCTATTTCCATGGAACTTCTCATTCGGGAGAACCCTTTTAATTCATGCCAGTTTAAGATCAATCAGGGATGAAGCTACACTCTGTCAGAATTGAAAGTTCTGTGGATGGAAATGAAGAAGGAAAGCCTCGCTCTCCTGAGCTGCACAGGCTGGGTTGGTGAAAATGAAGATTCATCAAATCTGAAAATCTTAGGAACAAGTATCAGAGTGAACATGTGTGGATTTAGAGATTAAACAGAATGGTGCTTATATTAATCCTGTACATTAACCCATGTCTGCTTGCAACATTCCTTTTTAGATATGCTGGGTAAAAATAACAAACTAATTTTCAATTACTAGTTGACTTGGCTAAGAATGAATGAATGAATGAATGAAATAGATGATCTGTGTGTTTTTTCCCCAAAGCTAGACCACGGCTGTTGTCCTTCAAGTCTGAGTATTCTTGCTTCAAGTTAATTTGAATATATTGCCTGGCATGGTGGTGCTAAATAAAACAATGGCGTAGCCTTTAATAATGCTTCCTCCCAAAGAAAGCAGGGGGGTGGTGATGAGTCTGGTAAACACTGGCTTTTGTACCAAGTTGATTTCATCTTGAGTATATGAGATCCTTAAGTGCCACTAGATTACTTCAACATTTACAGTGCTGCCAGCTCTGGGTTTGTGAGCAGCAAACCTCATGGTCTTCTGGACTTGGACTCAGATCCTCTCTACGGAACTAGGAGGAGTGTAAAGAGGGGAGACAAGTCAGTGTGCCAGCCTGCCCTGTAAAATGTCCCCGACGGGCTACAGTGTGGGATCTGCCCCTGCAGCCTGAAAACTTTGGGTTTCTCTAAGATGCAAGTTGGTCAACTGTGTACACAAATAGCTCGGGCCTCAAAATCCCATGCCTTCCCACAAGGTTTTATAACAGTCTTGAAACCCACATTATGTATCTGTCTTGGGTTGGTTAGAATCATTGCAGTTGCTTCCATGACTGGACAACAGCTGCTTTAATGTTTTCTTTTTTAGTTTAATGCTGGCCCAAGACAGTGCTTCTTTAAATAAAATTATTTAAATTAAATTTTAAAAAATCATCCATAAAATTTACGGCTACTTTATACAAAGTTTCCCTCTTCTAGACATAGATACATCTATCTCTGACACTCCATCAGATTCTGCAACGAACAAGGAAGAGCCTCTAAGTTTGAAACCTCCTGTCTCTACTGCAGTCCCACGATCCCTGTGAGAGGTGTTAACAATTGATGTTCCTGGAATTCAACCCAAGTCTGCTGAATTGAAATTCCTAGTGCTGGTTCAGGAATCTTCTGTGCACATAGCCTCGTAAGCACATTTGTGAGTGGATCTCTGCCAGGTGCTACCATCTTGTTTCCAGGGACATCCATTAGACATCCGGTACCATGTCTTGGTTGAGTAGGCTTTATGTTATATAGAAATCCATCATGTTTTCTGATCCTTATGTTTTAATGTTATTATAAAGACTAATTGTCACCTAACAATTTCTCTAGAGTAGAAGCAAGGGTTTTAAAAGCTCTTGTTTCTGGTCTTGTCATACACTTCCTCTACCCCTCTTCTACTTTTCCCCTTTACTTCTTTTCTCTTCTTTCAAACTTTACTGGCATACGTTAGAAACATATGTGTCCCACCAAGAAGGAAGGTAAACTGCCAGATAACAATAAAGTGTAAGCCAACCTCATTTGGGAGAATCATGTAGAAAAATCTGAGAGGAAAAACTAACTTGCAGGTGGATTCTCCAGAGGAGAGATGGCACACCACAGAGCTCTCGGGGAGATCACAGTCAAGAGGTGATGCTGAATTTGAGAAAATATAACAAAGATGTGGCTGTTGGAAGAAAGTGAGTAGGGGGAGAAGCACAAACATGGATTCCTGCAGATCTCACACAGGACAAAATCAATGCAACACGTGGGAGGACTTCATGGAGGAAGAAAAGAGTTTTGAGGAATTAGATGAGTCAACAAGTCACCGATGATTCTTCTGTTTTATGCAGGTGGATGGTGATCTGAAGCTCTTGGCGGTGCCTCTCCATTTTGATCACTGCCATTTCTTAAAAGCCTTGGGAAGCACACCTAAAACACCCTCTCAATGATTATCAACATAGTATAGTCGCCAGTTATCCTCACTTTCATGACTCATTTACATGAGTAGATGTTCTACCTGAAATCAGATGTTTTTCCTCTAAACCACCCTTAAGTAGTCACAAAGTGCAGTATGGTTGTGGGGTATCACAAAGTCGGCTCTTGTACACAGTGTTTCCTGCTTCACTCAAAGAGCCTGAACGTGAGACCCGTGCAATGGGGGGAAATTGGTGCAGAGCAGAGAAAGGAATTCAACAGACAAGCCAGCATTATTCTTTCGGATTAAGACTTACACTTTAAAAGTTCCAAATCAACAGAAACAAAAGAACATTTCACAACAAAGTTCTTAGGCCCTGAGGGTCATGGGCAGAGGCTTTGAGGTGTGTGAAGAGGACAGCCTGTTGGGAGTGGTGCAGAACTCGTGAGAATTAGTGGGGCATCCGAGACGTGGATGGAACCCTAGGATCGGGAACCCTACGGATAATTTCTTGACCCATAAAAACTCATCATAGTGTGTCTCGATATAGAACCAGTGCCATGAGTGAAGTAAACAGTCAGAGCAGGGGGGATGGCAGGCACATGCCTGATGAAATGCATGCTCAAACCAGTGACAGGACATAGGCTGCAAGCCAGGCAACCGTGCAGTGTTTAGGCAACTATTATTTCCTCTACATTAAACAAAGTTTGACAGAATTCTTGGGAAGAAAGATAGACCAATTTTTCTAATTTATCTAGAGTTGAAGAGAAAAAGTGGAACTTATTCTTTTGGCTACGGAAGAACAAAGTTCATGCAGTCTTTTTTTTGGCAGAATCATCGCTAATGATTCATACTTGAATCCTATAGAAGAACATCAGGAAAGGTTTGCACACTCTGATCATAAACTTATCCCCCAGTGGAAACTGGGTTGGATAGCTTGTGCTAATCTTCCCCTCACCTATCCTGCGGCTCCAGCCTTGAGTCCTTGCTGTACTCCAAGGATGCTAGGACTATGAGAGCAAGATGCTAATAAAATATTTAGTCCTAGGAGTGGCAGATTTGGCTCCTGTGATTCTGCTAATTGGGAGGGTGCCTGCTATCTCCCTTGATCCCCAAGGGCTTCAGCAAATGGCACATGCACGCAGACATGCTCCTGGATTGATTCGAAAGTCAATTCACAGTGGTGTGTGAAAATCAGCCTCATTATTTTAGATCTGGGGTTGAATTTTATTAATGTGTATGGGTGAGAGAGGAGGGAGTAAATGGGCCCTTTGGCAAACAAACAAACAAACAAACAAACGAGTACATCGTGTACATATGGATTACGATTTGTGTTCAAATAAGCACACTCTGTACAGACCCAACAAAAGCCCAAATATAAAACTGCAGGTCACATTTTACCTTTGTGCCAACAATTTGTGATTCTTGTCATGTTTTTCATTTAGAAATGCAATCCCAAGTTTGTATTGCAAGCCAACTTTGTGGCTTTAGATATTTTGGGTCATCTGTCTTTGTTACAATATTTCATTTTTAAGCTAGTAATTCAAAGCCTTTAGAAGGGGGGGGGGTGTCTCTGCATTTCATTTTTTACTTCTGAATTGTGTTGCATAGAACTGAAATTTGTTTAAGAATATACACTATTTTCTTGATGTGTTTATATGGACTACATGTTTCTGACTTTAATATCCAGAGATGCTATCACTAAAGGTAAATAAATAACTTCCAGAAATATACCTCAAAGCCCAAGAGTGGGCTATAACCTATGCTGTTGGGATGGAGGGTCTGTGCAAGATTATTGTTATTAGTGTTATTTCCAGTCTGAAGCACTGTACCATGTATGTGGGAGGGACTCAGTTCATGTCTGTTGAACCTTTTTAAGCATCCAAGTTATTCTATTCTATTCTATTCTATTCTATTCTATTCTATTCTATTCTATTCTATTCTATTCTATTCTTCCTTCTACAGCATCTTCGACTTCAGACACAGTTCTTGATAACCAACAAAAAGCAACATGCCCAGAGAACACTGGGAAAAACTTCTGTGTGTGACAAGAATCTGCATGTTTAAAAGAGATAAAGGAGAAAAACACTCTTCCTTTGGTTCCCCCAATAGAAAACATATCTGTGATTTTATAATTTGCTCTTATCCCATTGAAATAATGCTCTGTAGGATTGAAGCATAGATCAAGAGACAAACAGACAGTGAATCTGGACCAGTTAAACCTTAATAGTGTAAATGAAACCTCTAAATTGTGTGAACCACGAGCAGCCTTGCAACTCTTTACATGTGCAAAGAATTGAATGAAGACATATGGTCACCATCAACTTGGTTATTTAATTCCGAGATGACACACATATTAATCTAACTGAAAGGGGAAGCTACTATATAGCTGGTTATAATTAACCAACCACAAATTTCTATAACCACTTCAGTCTAAACCAAAAGCCAAAATGGCAGTTCATAATTACACCATCCCACCCAGATTTGCATTTCTTGATGAATTCCCAAGGTTAGGCTATGAGCCATACTGTAAAACCAACCCTCAATTACACCTTTTTAGAGGGCGGATTAGTGGCAGGTGGTGCCTGCTATAAAAGCCTCATTAAAACACCTTCTGGTGGAGTTTCACAAAAGGAAGTCACCAGATGGAGACCCATCTCCACACGGTAGTCTTACCTCAAATGAGAGTTTCACCTGACACTTTGGGGACAGACAATTTTTTTTCTCACCTAACAAGCCACTGAGGTTCAAAAGACGATCTATTAGGATTAATCGTACTTGATCACTAATCCATTGTAATGCCATATGCTGAGAGCGTTGTTCACTGTTAAGCCTGGAGCCAGGTAGAGCCCCTCCGGTAATGTAAACCGTCCCATTTTCCTGGAGCTAATCTCATTTCACCTCCTCCCAGACCCCACATGCCAGGAACGGCACTTAACTCTTCCTACACTGTCTCTGATGCATTTTTGAATGGTAGCAAATCTGATCTCCAAGGTAATGACGCCGAAACCTGCTGACTAATTGGAAAATGAGTTTCCTGGTGTTGCTTGCTTAGCAGGGCAAATGGATGAAAGGTATTTAATCCATTGTGCACAAATTCAAAGACTTCGCCTGGCCTTCTTATCGGCACAGCTTGGTATTACTCATCTGCTTCTCTTTCCTGAATGCGTTCGTTGAATCTGCGATTTACTGGCTTGGAACAATTGGCCAGCTGGGCAGTGAGAGTGAGATTTACTTTCATAGAGGGGATTCTGTCACCTTATGCAGCCCTTGAAGTGGCAAGCTTGCTTGCTTTCTTTTTCTTTTTCTTTTCCAAGTGTAGTGCCTTTGGTATGGGTCCAAACCATTAAGTGCTAAACTGTATAATATTGTAGGAGTCTCTGTCTCCTTCTCTTTCTGTATCTCTGTCTATCTTCCTATTGTCTATCTTATCTTATCTTGTCTATTAGTTTATCTATCCATCTATCACCTTTATTATCTACCTATCATATCTATGTATCTATCTAGATAAATACATATACACAACTATATAGATAGATATGATTCTCTTGTATGTTTCAGGTTGAGCTATGTACACAGCACTGCCCACAAAATAAGTCACTTTCTAAGAGAAAGATGGTCCTTCTTACTCAGGCACCATGTTTATGAGTTGCTCACATGTTAATACATATATGGCCATGTTAGCCCCTCACATTTTTCTCTAGTGCTGGGCTCCAACATGAGGAGTTAAGTGGAAGGATGACTGCCTCTCTTGCAAAGGCTCCTACTGTACAGACTTGTAAGTGTCCTGTAACTCCATGTGTAGTATGCAGGTAGCAGCAGCTCTAAGATAGTAACCACTCTGATTAAGCCTGTGTATTAAGCAAAGAGGGTTTGCTATGTGTCATACATCATGCTTCCTCATAAACTGCTCCTTCCAAATATGCTAGGGAATCATGATTGTGAGACAAACCTGAGTTATAAAAACTAGATCTACATGTTGTCTAATATTTGCCTTGGCAAAGGCATTTCATTAAATGAAGATTCTCAGACTTCAACACTGACCACTAAACTAGAACTTCTGGAAGCAGGATCTGTGACAAAGTGCATAGCTGTACCTAAAAATTATACTATACACTTATAGTGTACCCTAAATTTTAAATGACCCCATTAGCTGAAACAAAGTTAGGATCCTTAATCCTTTGTCTTCTTTCTTAACAAGGAAGGTCATGTGACTCTATGGCCATGCACGAAAAAGAATGGAAAGATATACAGTACCTCACTTTCTCTCTGCATCAAATTTGCAAGTATTCAAGGTTGCAGGGAGTGTTTTGTATTATACAAATGGTACATCTAATATGTCCCATACTGTACATGTTTACTAACCCTTAAAAATCTTACATTTCTAATGACACGTATAAATCATTCTAGCCTTGTTCCTCTAGTTTATGCAGTCACCAGACACCAGAGATAAAAATATAACCCCAGCATTCCCCAGCTGGAAGAGTTTATTTTATCACACATGAGAACTGCTGGCTTTGGCCTCGCAACTGGGAATATCCTAGGATGTTTCAGAGAGAAGGGCTGGGTCTCTAGTTTCATTGGTCTCTTCTCTGATCCAAAAGTCCAACTTCTACTTTAATAAGCTAAGTACATGCATTATAAATATAAATGTAGCTAATATAAAAATATAGTTATAAATATATGTCCCTGTGAGAGTCACATCCTGCACAGATCTTAGAGAATAGAAATGAGCCGTCTCTGCATCTGCCTTCTTTTTAATTTGCCCTTCATAATAATCATTGATACTAATATCTATTGCTGCAAAAATGCCACAGTACCCATGTTAGAGTGCCCTTAAAAGCTCTCAGTACAAAGGGATGCTCTGCTTCAATAAAGAAAGGGTTAAGGGCAGTCGTCACAAGGCAGCAGTGTGTGATGCTGAGTCAGCTGGAGCTCTCTCATCATATTGTCCTCAAACATTCTTGTTCTTTTCTCACTTGTTATTTCTTCCTTTTATTTTGTAGGTTCTAGTTGGGATGGCTGCGTGTAACTCAGGTTTGCTGTTTGTGGCTCTGAGCTTTCACTGTCCTCTGTAAGTACATGCCTGTCTTTTCAGAATTCTTTCCCCACCATTCTTCCAGTAGTTCAAGTTCTTTAGAACCAAGATTTGAGCATTTTCCAGAGAATATAAAATTTTAACTTTTATAGTTGGCTACTGTTGGCTGTCTACATTCCTGGAAGTTTGTGAAGAGCAAAACATGCATTTCTGAGTATTTGACTTTGCAGGTAAATGTGAGAAATGCTCATGGTTTAACAGTGAAGAGAGATGAACAAAACAATCCAAGATCAACCCCCATCTTCTGTGTTAATTTGCTTATCAAAACAAAACTTCTCTTCCTTCTTCTGTAAAGCATTTATTTGGAGAACTTTTATCCTCTCAGGTTCCCCACCCCCCTCAAAGAAGAAATTTAAGCTCCAATTAGTGCACGAGAAGGGAGGGAGGTGCAGATTTAGGTGCTAAATTGCCCAGAGCCTGCTCTCCCTCAAACAGACCACAAGATTCTCCAGCCCAGTTAATTTCTTCCCATTTAACTAATAGAAGGCTAGGGAGTGACCTTTGCAAGCTAGTGGGTAGGAGTTGAGGAACACTCCCCCCAAATGAGGGGGATATCTCTGTTTACTACACAGCAGGTTGGCCTCAGCTAATGACATTAATCCCCCTACTGCATTTCATTAGGTGACAGACAAGGAGCCACACTTTGGAAGGAACTGTTTCACCCAGCAGCCAGCTGTGGAGAAGAGTCACTCCAGGACCAGCACCGCCTCTCCTCATTTGCCTTTCGTCTTCTATTATCCCTGACATGTTCACTGAACTACAAGCTGCACATGTTTAAAAATAATTAAATGTACTCCAAACAAATAGGCAACGTTTCCTCAATGGCTGCAGCGAGTTTTCCATGTTTGGACAGATTTTTTTTTTCTGTTCATTGGGTTCATCAGGCAGCCCAACTCTTTGCTGTCACTCCTGAAACCTAGCAGATAAATCCCCAGGGAGGCTGCTGCCCCAGTATGCCACTTGCTCTGATCTTGGTCTATAGTTCTTCCCAGTCTGAAGGTCTCCAATTTGGGGTAATCATGTCTGGACACCCAGGCTTGCAAATGGAGTCACGGGGCAAATATTTTTAAAAGCAAGATGAACTTGGGATGTAAAATGGAAGTGTTGGGAATGCTGAGAAGAGACACTCCGAAACGATTGACCATTTGGGACAGTTGCTGATAAATGTGCAGACTTTGGACCCTCCTCACTCACATCAGTCCTGAACTTTTCGCACACTAAACATCACCAACACTGTGTTGTTTTCATTTTAAAAGTAGTGTTTTTTCCATTAGAAGATGAAGAAAAGGGGGAAAGAAGGCACAGCTTATAATGTTCCATAAAGTATAATACATTAAAATACATAGATAGTGGTCTAAATAGATGACTCGGTAGTTAAGGACCCATTGTAGAGGTCCTGGGTGTTGTTCCTAGTACCCACATAGGGTGACTCAGAGCCACCTGTAGCCCCAGATCCAGGGACATGACACCCTCTTGTGGCCTCCTGGGGTACCTACCTTCATGTGCATACACACATAATTAAAAATAAAATAGAAACTATACACACAGGAAGCTAGTTGATGAGAAAAGAGACTCTCTGTGCTCACACAGCAAAGAGTCTGCTTTCTAAAAAAAAAAAAAAAGAAACTCACCGGGTGATGGTGACACATTCCATGAATCCCAGCACTCAGGAGGCAGAGGCAGGCAGATTTCTCTGAGTTTGAGGCCAGCCTAGTCTATGGAGAGAGACAGCCAGGGCTACAGAGAAAAATCCTGTCTTGAAAAAAAAAAAGCCAAACAAACAAAAAAAAGATAGAAACAACAATAACGAAACAAACAAAAAATGAAAACAAAACAAAATTGTAGCTGAGCACAATTCCCTTTTATAAAAATAATACACTGAAGAGCCAACAATGTTCTCATCAATAGTTCTTCATTAACAGATTGAGAGGCGAGGGACATTTTTCTGTTTCTCACTATAGTCTCACTGGATCTTGCAAAAGCATAGCTCCCCTCTTTGCAAAATTCTGTAGTTAAAGCGCGTGCGTGCGTACAGACATGTCTGTACTATGAGGAGGAGAGAATGGAGGAATAGAAGGTGTCAGTATAGTTAGGGTCCCTAAAGTGCTGCTGTGGTCTGCCTTGATGCAGGAACAACTTTAAGTAAAACCATAAGAATGAATGCTGCTTGGTTTCTTCAAGCACTATGCTCAAGTGTGATCTGAATCAATATTGACAGCAGTTAATGTGCAGGGACATTCAGTTACCCATTGACTGCTTTCATACTCAGTGGTGCCCAAAGTAGACTTGATGCCTTGTGAAATTTAAAAAGCCAGCAAAAAACGTGTAGGAGAGATCAGTATCTTCTCAAGGAGGAATTTATTTTTTTATTTCTTTTCATATATTACACCCCATCCCAGTTCCCGAGTTCTCCCCTGCCTCTATCCTCTCCACAAGCCATCCTGTGCCTTCTCTTTCCCCCAGATCCACCCACTTCCTTTAGAGAAGAGCAGACCTTCCAGGGTCATCAAACATCTTATACGATGAGACCAGGCACATCTCATCATATCAAGGAAATGCAGGACAAGGCAATCTAGTAGGAGGAAAAGAGTCCCACAAGTAGTCAAGAGTCAGGGACAGCCTTGCTCACATTGTTGGGATTTCCACAAGAACACCAAACTACTCAGCTATAACATATATACAGGCTCCCTGATCTCTGCGAGTTCCCATGAATCCAGATCAGTTGATTCTGTGGACCATGTTCTCCTGGTGCATTCTTGACTCCTCTGCTTCCCTAATCGTTGCTGGGCATCTTCCACAGGTCTCCCAGAGTTTTGCCTAATGTTTGTCTGTGATACTCTGCATCTGTTCCCAACAGTGGCTAGATGAAGTCTCTCTGGCCACTTCATTCTACTAGGTTCTGGTCCTAACATACTGTAGGCAGGACAATGTGTAGGTTGAAGGATTTGTGTCTGGGATGGTATCCCAATCCCTCCACTTGAAGCCTTGCCTGGTTAAAGAAGATGACCAGGTCAGGCCCTGTGTTCCCTATTATTCTCGTGGATTCCATGCAGGATCTATTACGCTAGGCTACTAACTTGCCTCACAAATGTCCCCCAATTCCAGTCATTCTCCCAGTATTTTCCACCTCTTTCACCATATCTGACCCCCTTGCCCCCATACCCAACTCTAGCTGATCCTAGTCCATCTGAGAAATCTATTCTATATCCTTTCCCCCAGAGATCCTTGGATCCCCTCTTAAGCCCAAAGAGGAATATTTAATGTACTGCAAAATTCCTTATTAAACCAGTAATGTCTATACCAGGAATTGCCAGACTCTAGCCTCCAGGTCAAATCCTGCCTCCCTGCCTCCCTGCTTCCCTGCCTCCTTTTCTTGCAGCAATGGGTTATGAACTATGCGGCTTTTGGCATATTTTTAAGTTACTGCAACAAAATTCAAGAGGGGCTTGTAACAATTCCTTGAAGTTGCAGTACTCAGCAGCAAGGGTCCATCGAAGCCCAGCAAGACTCATTCAGTTCTACACTAACCACACTAGTTCTGTACTATATGACTGGGGCAGCACCTGGGCCTTTGGATCATAAAGATCACAATACAATATCCAGCTCTTGGCAGAAAATGTTTGCTCATTATACCACTAGCCAATCGGGGCCTATAACAACAGGGCCTATGACAAATAAGAGAAGACCTCTTGCTTTTTAAGTCATAAAGTCCACTTAAAAGGAATATCCTCAGTAGTATAAAGCAGGAAATATCATGGTATCTATGGTGATTTGAATAAAAATGGCCCACATAGGCCTAGAGGAAGTGACACTATTAGGAAGTATGGTCCTTTTGGACTAAGTGTGACTTGGTTGAAGGAAGCATGTCACTGAGGTTGGGGCTTGAGGCCTCAGATGCTCCAGCCAAACCCAGCTTCTCATTCTCTTCCCACTGCCAGCCAATCTGGATGAAAAACTCTCAGCTACAGTGTTTGCCTGCATGCCATCATGTTTCCCACCGAGACGATTATGGACTAAACCTCTAAGTTGAAAGCCAGCCCCCATTAAATGTTTCCTTATAAGAGTTTTTTTATAAGGTCGTGGTGTTTCTTCCTAGCAATATAAACCATAACTAGGATGTATCTAACAATGCAGTGAATGATTTAAAAAATTACAGTATAAAATAAATGATGAAATGCTTGTAGCCAATTAGAAAGATGGTCATATACACTTTTAGCCTTTGTGCTTGCTATCTCTCTCTCTCTCTCTCTCTCTCTCTCATCCTTTGTTTCTAGAAAAACTACCAGGCTTTAGCTTTCATTTTGCTGAATGGCAAAAAAGTATATGACACAGGGTCAAGAAAGGCTAATTGGATTTACATTTTATGAGCACGGAGATCCACCCCCGGAGGAAGGAAATAGATCTGGGAAGGGAATGTATCTGGAAAACCAGGGGAAGGGAGAGTTGGCCAGAGCAGAGGAGGAGCAGTGTCCTGGGGCCCCTGAAATGAAGTATGAGTGAGTCACTGAGCAACAGAGCTTTCCTCGTTCCCTGTTTTACAGGAAGTAAGTCCAAGGTCAAGGTTTAGCAAGATCCCTGAGGAGGTTGAGGTAGATCTGTTTCAGGCTCTCTCTTAGCAGCTCTGGGTGGAGGGGAGGGGTGGCGGTGGTCACTGACTCTTAGATGGGTGACTTCTCTCTGTGTTCTTACCCACATCAGTTCCTCCTCAGATTCCTCTCTGGTAAGGACAGTCATCCTCTTTGAAGATAAATTAATAACTCAATGCCACCCACTTGCCTCTGTGACAACATGGTTTCCACATAAGGCCACATTCTGAAGCATCCAGTCTGAGGATCTGAGGATTGGGACTTGCAAACACCACATTTTTTTTTTTTTTAATTCCCAGGGAGGGGTGGCTCTCCAAACAGTGACAATGGAAAAGTTAAAGCAGGCAGTGGGTTTTGGAAAACAGAAGCCACCCTCTTTCTAAGCACTGCAAAGAGAAACCCTGTAAGACCTCAGTGAACTGAATGTAGGATATAGGTTCTCTTGTTGTGTTATAGAGGAATTTTAATTGAGCAGCAGGCCAGCTGCTCTGGAAAGGAAATCACATCTGAAGACCTTTTAGGTCTTTGGACCCAGCTGCAATGCGGACACGCTACACACCTTTAATCCCTCTTGCTAGAACGCAGACATGCCCTTAGCACGCACCTTTAATCCCGCACAATGTAGATAAAATTAGTTTGTAGAAGGAAGCAGTCATGTTTCAAAGTGGCATCTAATTGAGGGAAAGACAAAATGACATATCAGAGGAAGATTTGATGGAGTGAGTCAGAGATGGGATTATGCTCAACTCCCAGAACAGTACAGGAAAGAAGATCTATTTAAGAGCAATACAGGGAGAGAGAGTTGGTCAGTTGGGAGTCAGTACAGTGAGTGCAGTGCAGTGGAGTTGAGTTTGTTCCTGTAGTTCAGTGCTGGTCAGCAGAGGCAGTTGAAGCCAGAGAATAAGGAGCCAGAAAATTAGAACAAATTGCCAAAGTTAATTTGAGGCCAAGCAGAACAGTTCAGAGAGAAGCCTAGACAAACCAGATTGAATCAGTCAGCTTCAGCAGTAAGCCTCTGAGTTGACAATTACATCTTGGATTCAAAGTTACTTTTACTGTCTCATGGAAAGAGTTTCCCCTGTTTGTTCCTAGTGTGTCCCCCTTTTTATGAGCACGAGAATACTTTCCCTGGAGGAAGGAAATACATCTGGGAAGGGAATGGATCTGGAAAACCAGAGGAGAGAAAGAATGGCCGGAGCAGAGAAGCAGTGTTCTGTGGCCCCTGAAACAAAGGATGGAATCAACAACAGAACTTGTTTTTCTTCTTTTCCTTTCTCATTTCAAAGAGGGAATATGGTGGCACACGCCTTTAATCCCAGCACTTGGGAGGCAGAGGCAGAGGCAGAGGCAGAGGCAGAGGCAGAGGCAGAGGCAGAGGCAGAGGCAGAGGCAGAGGCAGAGGCAGAGGCAGAGGCAGAGGCAGAGGCAGAGGCAGAGGCAGAGGCAGCGGCAGGTGGATTTCTGAGTTCGAGGCCAGCCTGGTCTACAAAGTGAGTTCCAGGACAGCCAGGGCTATACAGAGAAACCCTGTCTTGAAAAACAAAACAAAACAAAACAAAAAAATTAAAGAGGGAATATATGCTTTTGTTATCAAATTGGAAAGGTACAAAAGAGATTGAATGAAAAAGAAGTTTCTATCCCACCAGTCAACATCAAAGCAACACCCCTGCTTAAACCACAGAGCTACTAACTCCTTGTGTGCCTCTAAGAAATACTGCCTGTTTTCTTGGTATGTATATTCTGGTGTATGTTGTTTATGTTCTACTGTGATTGCCCACAAGTCAAGTGCTTCACCTCACTGTTGATGAATACAATTAAGATATTCTGTACCTGTTAATCTGGGGATACCATATTCTCTTTAACAATTGCATTATCTAGATATCTCGAATGCTTTTGACCAGCCTTTACTGATTAATGTATAGGACACTCACAGCTATATTCTCTTTCAAACAAAATCACTTTGCCTGTCTTATACATATGAAGTACTAATAACTCTTGTGGTTTTATATACTCATAACATACCTGAAGGAAGAAGGATTTTAATTTTGATAAGTGTTGTGGATTTTGTCCATAGAGTTTACACTAAGCCGCATTCCCATTGTGTTGTTTGTTTAAGAGCCACAATTCTATCTGCTTTAATATAGTGTGGAGCAAGTATTTTGAGGGTCACTAATCTGAAAGATGAAAAGTATCTCAGCTTAGCTTAATTTTACAGTTCTGAGCAGATTTGTTAATTTCTCATTTCCAAATATATTTGTGTGCAGTTTTCAGACTTTCAAATTAGTTATATTTTCTATTTTGTGTCTTGTTTTGTCCTCTGTTTTCTATGCTGATAATTTTGATGGTGTTGATTTTTTTTTTATTTATCTGCAATAGTTTTAAAATTCAGATAAAATTAAAACATTTTGTTGCAGTATTTCTATGGTTATCATTTGAGTATTCTTTTTTACCCTAGAGGGAAAAGTGCTTTGACTTTACATAGTCAGACACAACTCTTTCATGACTTATATCACATGCATAGAAAGAGCCTCTCTATTCTAAAGCCAAATATTATAGTTTATGTTTTATGCTATTATGCATTGTCATTTTTTTCACATGTGATTTTATAGCTTGCATAATATTTTCAGCTACAAAGTTAAATTTTTCTTTGATATTTTTAAAAATACACTTGGCTGGGTATAACATTATACCAAGAAAAACTAAAGTGGTATAACCTTCTATTGACTGCTTGTAGATATTTTTACATAAAAATTTCTCATAGTGAGCTCTATGATGTGTTAAATATTAATCTGTGTATGGAAAGCAAGTGTTAATGTATGAGTTTTTGCATAGAAATCAATGTTTCCTTTGTGGTCAGCCCATCTCTATTTGGAGGCAGAAAACATTATCATGGCTAACTTGAGCAAAGTTAGTCATTTTTGAGGGTGAATACAAACTTCTTGGAAGCTTCTTTGGCTTCTGCATTCTAGGCCAGTTTTCCCCTAGACTTCATGAGCAGTGATGATGGTGGTGTTAGGCATCTCGCTGCTGTGAGTTGAAGTGGAACTGGACATGGTCCTGAAGCATTATGTTGCCAAGGTGAAGATGTCATCTAAAATTGCCCTGCTCTTTTATGACCCTTGGGATGTACAGGGCAAAGCTCTCTTTCTGTGGTGACTCCTTTTCATAATAACTATCCTATTTCAGCTTTGGGATACTTGCTACCCATTGCCAGACACCTGCAGGACAATTAGCATCTCTCCCTATCTCAGGGCAGCCCAGAAATTTAGTGGCTTTTCTGCTGTGATAACCTAGAAGCAAATTTCAGCAGATGAATACCTTAAAATTGCTGTAATAAAACACCTCACAAAATAGGAAGGAGGGGTTTATTTTAGTGCACAGTTCAAAGGTGCAGTCCAACAAAGTAAAGAAGTCATGGAAGAAGAAGCCTAAGACAAACTTTCACATTGTGTCCACAGTCCAAAAGCAGAGAGTAGTAGATACTTGGGTTTAGCTCATTTTCTCCATTTTATTCAGTTCGGGACCCCAGTCTATAGGATGACATTAAACAGGGATAAAGAGAGTCTTTTAATATCAATTATAGTGATTTAGATAGCCCTCACAGGCATGCCTAGGACAGAGATTTTTAGATGATTCTAGATCTTACCAAGTTTACAGTGTTTATCATAGATGACATTGTTACAAATAACCTTGGAGGCTGTGATATTTAATCATCACTGTTAATTTGACCGGATTTGTAACCACCTAAGAGACCGACACCTACCTCTACATGTGTCCAGCAGATTAACTGGGAGGAGAAGGTTATCCTCAATGCAGGCAATACTATCCAAAGGGCTAGAATTTCAGATGGAAGAGAAAGAAAAGTCTTTGCTGAAGTAATTTTTTTTTCCTTGAACAGACCTTGAAAACCTCACATTTTAAGTCCTGGAAAGGGACCTTACTATTATTTTATAAGTAATGAATCCATAATTTGGACAAAAATATCCCAAACCTCAAACAACAAACAACAAACAACAAACCAAAACAAACAGATTGTTCTGACCTAACAAGCTATAAAGTGGCTAAACATTTTCCAACTGGTGCAACCCATGGGTCATAGACAGTGATAAGAAGCATGGGGTAGTGGGGTAGGAAAGGGTGCCATGATAACATTGCAATTTCATGTTTTATAGCACTGTGATGAATGGAGGAATTCTATCAATTGAAGATCCTTTTCCCAGATTACTTAAGCTTGTGTCATGCTGACACAAAACAAAACAAAACAAAACAAAGCAAAACACCAAAAAAAACCCCCTCAAACAAGAAACAAACAAAACAAAGCCAAAACAAAACAAAATCTGAAACCTAACAACAAAACTCCAAACATGACAATTAACCCTTGTCAATTGAGAACCACAAATACATTACTATTAACTCATAACTCTTCCTTTCTGATTTATTCTCAAATCATCCTCATGTTAATATTAAAACCATCATATAAAACTTTAAATTCCTACCAACTTTAAAAGTCCTATAGTCTTTAAACAACAATTTAAATTATGAAAATTCTTTTAAGTATTCAAGTCTTTTAACTGTACATTTCTGTAAAAATAAAAATAAGTTAAATAATTCTTAACCCACGAGGAAAGACCACAAACACAATAAAATCAAACAATAATCAAACTCCAACAGAATAGTTCAAAGTCTGACATCTGTAACGCATGATGTTCTTTGTTCCAAAGAATGGAGGCAGCTTTATTTCTCCAGATTTCATTCAGAGTAACATAGGTCTCCTACAGACTCCAGAGCCCTCCACTGTACTGTTGCTGTGTTTGTTAAGTTCATAATACCAACATCTCCAGGAGGCAGGGGTCTCCAATGCAGTTAGATCTGTACCTTCACTGTTGTTTTGTTTGTTTGTTTGTTTGTTTGTTTGTTTGATGGTGTCTCTTCTGGAACTTCAGCTCTACCACACAGTGCCAATCCTCAGCTGCCCTCCATGACCCCTTCATGCCTTTAAAGCCAGCATGACCTTGGTGACTCTCATATATTTCCAAGTTTAGCTGGCATCATGAAGTGCAGCACTGGCTCTCTCTGGACTACAACTCTCTGAGGTGACCCCAGGGAAATACTTCAGAATTATTTCACATCATTGTTGCTCATCTTTTCTAAATCACCACCAGCTAACTAGTCTCAAATGTCTCAATAAAACAAAAAATGTTACTTGGGTGACACCGATCTCCTCTTAATCACACCTGGTCCCCTCAGTGCCAGCTTACCAGAACCACTATTCTCAATTCAAAATATAACATGAACAGTCCTGATAGTTATTGCTTCCCACTGAAACCTTGTAAGCCAGGCTTCCATCATCTCCGTTGCTCTCAGAAAGCTCATTAAGATCTGAGTGCTCTGGAGGGACTGGGCGAAGAGGAGGGAACAGAAGCTACATTTGGGATGTAAAGTAAATAAATAACGTAACCAAAATAACTGAAAAAGACTGGAAAGATGTCTCTGTGGTTAAGAGCACTGGCTACACTTCCAGAGGTCCTGAGTTCAATTCTCATTAATCACATGGTAGCTCACAATCATCAATAATGGGATCTGATGCCCCTCATCTGATATATATATATATATATATATATATATATATATATATATATACATATATATATATAATATTATATATAATATAATACATGAATAAATTTTAAATGAAAAAGAAGAGATCTGACTATTCAATGGCTTTTCCATCCATAGTTCTAAGCACTTTCCCAATCCTCCCATAACCATTTCATCAGGTAGGCCACAGCAATATCCATTTCTGGTAGTAATTTCTACTCTATTTTGGTTTCTATTGCCATGACAAAGACCATAACCCAAAGAAATTTGGGGAGAAAAGGGTTTATTTGATTTATACTTGCACATCACAGTCCTTGACTGAAAGAATTCAAGGCAGGAACTCAAGACAGGAACCTGGAGAGAGGAGGTAAAAAATGAAGTCCTGGGTGATCTATATACTATATTTCTCCTTATGTCTTGAGCAGGGCACTTTTTCTGTAGAGCTTAGGACTACCTGTAATGGGTTAAAACTCCACCTAATGTGCTGCATCCTTCCACATCAATCATAAATTTTTACAAAACACCTTATAGTCCAATCTACAGACAATCTGATGGAAGCTTCTATCAACTGAGGCTTTTTATTTCTAACATTACTCTAAGTTGTATCAAGTTGACAAAACAAACAATAAACAAAAACAAACAAACAAATAGAAAAACTAGGATAGACTCAGTGTGTGACATTCAAATTAAAGAAAATTAAATACATATAGTAGGACCGATTTTGCAAGTATGCAAGCATGCCACATGGTGAAGAGCTTGTATAGTGGGGTAAAACTGGTTTTAGCTTAAAATGCCATCATACCAGAACTTGAACAAAATACGCCTACCATCACAATAGTTAGGAAGCTTGATCATAGCAGCTCGCACTAGCTACTTTTTGTTGCTGTGATAAAACCTCACGACCAGAAGCTACTTATAGAGGGAAGAGTTTTACTTGAGTTTATGGTTCTAGAAGGATAAACTTCATTGTTTTGGGGGATTGTTCCGATTATTGTTCCAATGCTCTGAATTAATCTAGCTCCCAAGATCGGGAATTTGAGTGTCCAAACACTGAAGGTGTTTGTCCCCAATTGGTTTTTAATCAATCAATAAAGAGCCAATGGCCAATGGTTGGGCAGGCAGACTGAGGCAGGATCGTTAGATTTGTATGGGCTAGGAACTGGGAAAGAGGAAGAGGAGAATCACCAAGACTTGGGAGAGAAGAGTGGGATGCAAGAGCAGCAGGAGAGACAGCCAATCAGCCATGTAAGAATTTGGGTATGTGGCCACTGGCCACTTCCCTTATTGGGCCTGGGTAGCAGGGAAAAGTTTAGGAGTCTCAGAAGTACCTGAGGGGAGCATTTCTAGCAGGGGAAGATTTAGGAGTGGCCCGCACTTGAGCTACTTACAGCATGTCAAATATTAAATGGTGTGTGTGTGTGTGGGGGGTGTATTTCATTCTCCAATCCAGATTAGTGATATAGCTAAAATTCTTCACATTCTTCTACACATCATGGCCTAGAGAAATAGCAGCAGATAGTAAGTTTTGGCAGCAGACTCAGGAAGATATAAGCTCATATCTTCAAAAGCAAGCATCAAGTAGAGAGAGTGAACTGGAATTGTGGAACATTTCCTCCTGTGATGCTGGACATCCTAAACTTCCCTAGTCAAAGCCACCAAATAGAGACCAAGTGTTCAAATACCTGAACCTATGGAAAACATTCTCATTCAAACCAGCACTTGCCATATTCTCTTGGAATTGGAATCTTCTTTTTATGAGTTGAGGAAACATCCAAAGGAAGATGAAAAGCATCCATGGTCCTCCTTTCCCATTTCTATCTTGAGAGTATATCCATGGTACATCTGCTCTTTCTTATTAGGCAAAGACCTCAAGAGTAAATGCAGGTGGTGGCATGAGTAGAACCAAGACTTTGGAGTAAAAGCAAAATTACTTAGCTCAAAAATGTACAAAAATAATGATATCAACAATGCCAATTGTTGTGAAAATAATGAAACATGATTAGTAGATAGTAGATCAGTCACAGAGTGACTGATAGGTTGTATGATTTGACTTTGTATTAATGGGTTGATATTCTGTGTATCTTGGACATGTTATTAAGTTATTTAACACTTCTCATATGCTCCAAGGTTTGATATAAATTAATGAACAAAACAGATGAAGAATTTTCCCCTTGGGCGACTTACAATGAAGACTTTGTTGAAAATTTGACCTCTAAAAGTACTTGGCATAGAAACTACATGAATCCTGTCTAGATTATTTTGGGGAACATTAAGGTCACACATATCTATGTCATTTATTCTGAAATGTTTTCCTATCTCATTGTAAAAGCTACTTAAGGACAAAAATTCCATTTATATAAAGTCATTTCAGTTATTTTTAGGCAGTCCACTTGAATTTAGACAAGCAGACACATCTATTCCAGATAATTGAGCACCCCCCCAACTGCTGTTATTATTAAGTTCCAATCTTGGATAAGCAGTAAAAAAATATGGGCATATGTCAACTTATTGCTGGATCAATCCTAGTTGATTATAGGAAGTCAACGAATGGTGTCTTGTTCTGGCTAAGATGTTCATAAAATATCCATTTAATAAAGCATGCTGCTGTAGAGGAAGGTACAGAAATCTAGAAATCCAGGAGCTCATTTTCCTTAGAGGTAGGGGCATGGAATCTGTGGGAGCAGTGATTTGTCTCATTATGTATTGGGGTGATAAATCACTATGGCCAAGGAGACTGATAGAGGAAAGTATCTATTTAGCTTATGGTTCCAGAGAGAGACCACTACATGATTATGGAGAAGAGGTGGCCGGAGACATGTAGATGGAGCAGTAGCTAAGATTATACATTTTAGACTACAATCTGGAAGTAGAGAGTGCATAATGAGCCAGCATATGGATTTTGAAACCTACAAGCCCACCCCCAGTGAATCCTCCATCAAGACCACATCTCCTAAAACTACTCAAACAATGCTACTAAGTGGGCACCAACTACCCAAATGACAGACGGAGCACAGAAGGACATTCTCACCCAAGTGATCACGTACTACTTTCTAGTTCCCATAGCCTTGTGCCCTATAATGCAAAACACAGTTTAATTTCAATATTTCCCATAGCCTCTCAGTATTAACATTGTTAAACTTTCAAAGTCTCTTAGGTGAGTCAAGGCAACATCTTTCTCTCTGTGTGTCTGTGTCTTTGTCTCTCTGTCTTTGTTTCTGGTCTCAAGCCCAGCTGCTAATATTTCTTCCCCTTGAAAGCTCTTGAGATGGGCCTCCATAGTCCACAATGCCCTCAGCACTAACTTTCATTCTAGTAGGATGACCAGTTAAGCCTCACAACATTCAAAGGCTTTTCTTGTCCAAAGTTTCAACATCTTCTACATTCTTCCAAAACAAACAAACAGATAGACAGACAAACAAAACAAAATCAAAAAAAAAAATCAAATCTAAATCTAAAACCAAAGACCAAAAATAATAAAACAAATCCCAGTGAGGTCAGGTCTATCACAGCAGACTCAGTAGCATCTTCTGTCTTGATTAATTTTCTGCTACTCTGATAAAACAACATGGTCAAGACAACTTACAGAAGGAAGGGTTTATTTTAGACTTAAGGATCCAGTGGGATGAGAGTCCATCTTCACCACAGCTGTTGAGCATTGTAACAAGTAGCAGGCATGGTGGCAGGAACAGCTGCGAGCTCACACCTTGAACTGTAGACAGGAAACTGAGTGAAACAAACTGGACATGTTTACCGGGTTTGAAACCTTAGAGCCTACTGGTCACAGATTTCCTCTAGCATGACCACACTGCCTAAACCTACCCAAAGAGTGACAATAATTGAAGACTAACTACTCACATGCCAGAGCCTGCAGGCATGTTTTCTTCACAAACTGCAGCAAGATGTTGGACTCCCAAGACACAACCTTAAATGACTGTAGAATAGAATCTGTGAAGGAGGCAGAGGGACTCATGTACCTCCCATCTCGTGTTGTAAGCTGCACTTTTCAGGGTACATCTTGAGTATAAAACAGCTGCTCCAGGGAGACCATGTCTGTTATTTCCAGAACAGCCAGCACTCTATATTTTGTTTTCTCTCAATTTTGATAATTTGATGCAAATTGATTTTTTTCTTTTTTCAAGAGACACATTAGAGATCAATCAAAGTGCTATAAGGAACTGCTGTGAGTGTCTGTGGGACAGCGTATCTACTTTTGTTTTTCCATTTCTTTCTTTCTTTTTCTTTTTTTTTCAAATTGTGGAACACAGCCCAAAGGGAGTAGGCCAGAGATGAACTTGGGGTTCAATAGAACAGTTTGATGATCAAATCCATTGACTTGATTTTGTGGGCCTTCTGGAATCCCCAGAAAACTGTTTGAACGTGTTCCTTATGATATTACTCTACCTTGGCATTTAACAATACTGTTTCCTGCCTGGTCTCCAGGGACCCTCTTGTCTCCCAGCATTTGTGAAGGAAGTTTCATTCAGCACATTTGTCATGAACATGGTGACGAGTGCTGATCAAGTTTTATTATGGTCTCTGTCATGTAGAAGAAGTCTTGGGAATCAGTCTGAAGGGAATGTGGAGTATTCCTCCTCCTTTGGAAAGACTTGGTTGTATATTCTTATGGTAGGGTCTGTCTCCTGCTGACTTTGATGTTTCTCTCTCTATAGACATAAGCATACATGTGTACATATGCACTGCCTCTTCAGTTGTTCCTTTATTCACTTCTTTTTTTTTTTTTTTCTTTTGGTTTTCTGAGACAGGGTTTCTCTCTGTAGCCCTGATTGCCCTGGAACTCACTCTGTAGACCAGTCTGGCCTTGAACTCAGAAATTCACCTGCCTCTGCCTCCCAAGAGCTGGGATTAAAGGCATGTGCCACCAAGTATTCACTTCTTGATAGCCAGACACTTTGTTATGCAGAATAACTGTCGTGTCCCTTACTCGAGATATGTCTGTTCAAGTGACCATCTTCCAGAGTCTGTTTTCAAAGTGAAGGTTATATGGCCAGTCCCAGGTAACCTATTGCATGGTCACCCCTGCTCAGATGCCCTCTTCCTCAATCCATTCACCACTTTCTGATTAGGAAAAGGGAAGTAGTCAGTCAGATGACTCAGAGTTCCAGGAAGTATTTTAACAGTGGGGACAATGGAATGGAAGACATTACAATTGTGTCTAGTAAAAATGCATATTATAAGTTGATTGGATTAAATTGGAGGAGAAAGTAATATAATACAAAATATGCCGGCAAGGAGGGAAGAAGGAGAAAATAAAAATAATCCATGGAGATTCAAAAAAAGATACATCAGATGTAGTTGCATTGTCTACCTGAATTTATCAATGCTAACAATTTAAGAGAATATCTCTAGTAGCTTCTTGTTGTTGTTATTGTAACCATGTAATATGTATTACTACAAGCTTAATAGCTTAAAGAACAAGACTTTTAGCTTCTTTGGTTCTGCATTGAGAAGGTCTATATACATATCTTTGTAAAATGTGAGGAATTTGTGTGTCTTTATAGAACAGCAATTCTCAACCTGTGGGTGGATCCCTCTTGAGGTCAAACATCAGATATCTTGTATATCAGATATTTACATTAAAATTAATAACTTGCCAATAACTCCTTAGTTATTAAGGAGCAGTGACATAATTGTATGGTTTTATGTCACCACAAAATAAAGAATTGTATTAAAGGGTGGCAGCCCTAGGAAGGTTCTAGGGTATATGAGTAAAAACCCATTTCCTTGCCCATTTTTGGTTTAGAAGTCACTTACTTTTCTTGACTCTCAGACCACCTCCTCTATCTTCAAAGCAACTGTAGTGAGTGTGTGAATCTTTTATCATGTTATGTTATTCTCATCACCTTTAGCCCTTCCTGCTTTTTATTTAGGAGGGCATTGTCATTATGCTATGACATTCATATACTCTGGAATAATCTTTCATTATTTAGGTCAGTTAGTTATTATCTTTAATTCTCTCTTCAACCTCAATTCTCTTTCATCAAGAAACAGCCTTTGAAAGATCTAGAAACACAAGGATGGAGGAGTGGTTTTAAAGGGGGAATACTACATTGACCCATCAACCCGCAGTATAGGATAGGAGCCTACACTGAAGTTTCTGCAGGGTGAGGGCTCCTGGGAAAGGAGTCATCTGTATGGCTGGGACTTAGAATTTACACAAAGAAGTGCTGGTGACAAAGGTGACCATGAGCCTTTCATTTTAGTCATTTTATTTTTTGTCAAATAGAATCTCCTTGGTTTTTTTTATTTGCATTTCCCTGGTGACTAATGAGTCTGAACACACTGTTATGTGTTGTTATGTGTTAGTCTTCAGAAACTTTTTCCTCCATAAATGTTGGGGGGGGGTCATTTGGGATGAATAGTTTGGTATTATAAAACACTATGCTCAGGTAAGAAATATATATATATATATATATATATATATATATATATATATATATATATACTATGAACTTTAGGTAAAAAGAACAAAATAATACTTTAGGTAATAATTTTAATATATAAATGGACTGGGTAATGGAAATTTGGTAGACATAAGTCCAGCTATTAATATGGCTATGAATGTCTTGCCAAGACAATAGAGAGCTAGCTAGCTGAAAAGGGAGTGCAGCTGCACACATATTCAGCTCATTCATGGCTGATGTGCTCAGGCTTATTCCATACATAACCATTTTCAAAGAAATTATCTGAGCTGTGTATTCATCTTTGGATTTAATTATTGACCATACCTATCTACTCTATTTTCACAGGAGGAAGGGAACTAAACTTACCCTAGTATCCTTAGAATGGGGAGCAAGTTTGCAGTGAGAAGTATTGCAGTCATAATATCCAAGTTATGGAAAATCATCTGTCCATAAAGCTGCACTGAAATGGACACTAGAATAGGAGTGTCAGAAGGGAGCCGGGAAGCTTGGGTGTGAAGCCTGACAACCATCATAACAAGAACTATAAGCAGCAAGGGAAAAGAGGCATGGGGTATTTGCATAATTCTGTGGGCAGGGTATCAGTCCATATTACTCCAGGGTGTGGCTTATGTGGTCAAATGGTGGCACCATGATGTAGACTGGCTTGCAAGGTGGGAAAGTTTTTTTTTTTATTTTAAGTTAGGAGGCAGCGTGAGCAGCCTAGTCAGCTCTCCAAGCCATGTAAGCGCAGTGAGAGTCTATGAAAGCTGTGCCTTTGGATTAGCAGCAGCCATCCCCCTCTAAAGCAAGAGTTCTGCCCCGTGTCCCTTGTCATGCAGTCAGAAAGCTCTTCAGCGACACTGACATTTGTAGGAGGAGTGTACTCATTTAGTCTCTGCAGCCTACCCAGAAGGTGCTGTCATATCTTTCTGCAGAGAAACTGCCACACCGCTGAGGTCCTTGTCCAGGGTCACACTGTGCAACAAGGTTAGAGTAGAACTAGCATCAGCGGAGTGTGCCTGTTCTCTGTTTGGTTCACTGGCTCATCGTGGAGGCCTTTGGAGACAGAAGCAAGAAAATTGGATTGCCAGACAGTAGCCAGAGAATTCTGAGGCAGGTGGTAACCTGTTCTGTTAGAGGTAGGCAGCTTCATGCAGGAGAGTTGGCCCTTGTTGTCTTCTGGAACAAAGAACAAAGACCACACCTAGTAAGTGGTTCTTGCAAGTCTCTGTCTTTGCTTCTGTTTTTTTTTTTTGTTGTTGTTGTTGTTTTTTTTTTTCTTAAAAAAAATTTAAGATACATGTAAACTGTTTCCCATTGCCATCATTGCTGAAGGAAAGGGAGAGCCCGAGATCTCATGGCCAAGTATGGAAACAGGTTCAACTTTTCTTGTCAGACATTTGACAACACCCTCCTGAGGCTCATATGCATGAACTTCACTTCAGACACATACTTTAAATAGTTGAGATGGGCATGCATATTTGTGCATGAGATGTGTGCACTGAGTATCTCTTTTCCTAGCAGAACTTAGAAACAATTCAAGTGTCACGGCAGTGGTAAGATAATTGAATAAGGGTTGGTTGGAATTGCAGAATAGAACTCTATGCAGCCATCGGAAACACTGAAGCATGATAGGAGTTGTAGCACTTCAGCCCACGAGCCAAGTTAGTCCACTGCCTTTATTTGAAGTGAATTTAATGTGAGCATGACTATGTCTACTTGTTGGCACATTGTCCAACTTTTTGAGTACAGCAGCAGAAGTGATAGAATTACCTGATTGGCTTTTTGTGTTTCTTCTATCATCCCTTTTCTCTTTGTTTGGATCTTGTCATTGCACCTGGAAAGTTATGGAATTTTAGTTCACTGCCATGATCTTAAAGGCTGAAATATCAGTGCTTATTTAAAAGGCTCAAATAATATATCAACCAACAGTTTGATCTTAACTGAAGAATAAGGATTTCTCATTGGTCATTCACCTAGACAGCTCCAAACATCTAAACCATCCTGTGGAAAGCAGGGCTTGTTCTCCACAGTGTTGACATCCTCTCTTTCTTTGTTCTGTCTCCTATGAATATAGAGAGAAAGTCACAGAGGGCAAGCAGGATGGAGACTGACAGAAGGGTCCTTACTTGACTGACAGTGTTGTAAGGATCCTTCACAAGTTCACTAATGCTGAGGAAAATGTATTTGCTTTTATCTATTCATTCAGAAAACTCTGGTTGATGTTTTCATGGCATCCAGTACTTTTCATACAAGTACATATAATGCACTTTGAGCACATTCCTCAAGCACCATGACTTTCTGTCTCACTCTGGTGTTTAGTTGCCAAGATCCAAACACAATAGCTACCTGTGACAGTCCTCATTGCTCCAGCTGCTGCCTCTGAGGTTTTCCTATGGTCCTCCACATAGATTGTCCAGAGGCCTCATACTCCCATAAGGAATGCCTTGCTAGTGAGAAATCAAATAGTCTCAACTCCCTTCCCTCAGTGTCCTACAGGAAATATTCTTGCAGACCTCATCTGGGCATCACTAGACTGGCTGATGTCTCACATGAGCAAGAAGTCTCTCCTGTTTCTCTTTCTGGGCAAGCATGGATGGTCATTTCTGCCTTTGAATTTTCCAAATGGTTATGGATTGCTGGAAAACTCTTACACATTCTTTTGAGGCCTAAGGTTTCTGGAAAAAACTTTCCTCCCTTGCATAGTGTGAGTTTGTATCTCTCTCTATCTCCTCTGAGAAGGAGTGAGTTGGTGCAAACACAAGAGACCACTTCCAAACAAGGTTTCTGGGGAAAATTCTCACCTTTCTGTTCCTTGCACATGAGCCAGCAACTCAGGACTCCTCCCGTGTGCTTCTTTCTGATTCTTAATTTAATGGAGTATCTTACTTATTTTTAACTATTTTCCATTTAACATTATCATATATTACATATGTTATTTTAAAAATATGAAATTCTGTTGTTTTTTAAATGTCTTCTTTAAATATTTTCTGTTGTTCTTAGTATTTCTGTCTATAAAATGGGCAAGAGTACTCAACATGGTTCCTCCCCACAGGACAGCTGTTGGTGAGTTTGGTTGAAAATGCAAGGCCCATTATAAAAGGAATACTCAGAAACATGAGCTCCTTCACTTCCTTCATGTTTTATAGCACTCTTTTTTTTTCTTTTTCCTGGTGGATATAAAGAGCAGCATCAACTGAGATTAAATTCCTCCAACTTACCTCTTGCTTCCAACTCTAGCTAATTACTTGAACAGCACTAGCAGAGAAAAGCTGACACAAGAAACTGGACAAAGTCTGTGTCTCCAGTGCTCTGAGGAGAGAGCAATAAGTAAGGTGTTCTGCACAGCTCAATAATTTGCACCACGGGAAAGCCGTACTTCCAAGGGCAGGCAATATGTCTGCAGCATCCTCCTGGAGGAAGAAGGGCCAGGAGCTCATCTTTATGGCTTGAGGCTTGAAAGCTGCTTAACTGGGCGGAACGCCACCTCCTTGCCATCAAAGCTGTCCACCTGGCAGTGAATCTCAATGAGACAGCTGACTGGCTCAGCGTACAAGTTGCCTTGCCAAGGGGATGAGAACGTAACCAGAAGGTCTTTCAGGAAATCTGTTTAGGATGTGGGGGATGAAGAGGAAGAGAAGGATCAATTCTTCCCTTGTGTGAGGTGAAGGAGAAGGAGTCCTGCCTGCCTGCTCTTTGCTACACAAATCAGTTGGAGCTTTGCAGAGCCCTTTGCTCACTCAGTCCTAAATTCTGGATGGCTCTTATTTTAGAGTCAGTAGTAGTGTCAAGCAGAAAGTGCTATTCCTTTGAAAATACAATATGGATGTTGGCTCAATTCAAAGAATGAAGGTAAGAAGGGACTTGAAAATCATTCTCATTAGGCTGGTTGCTGAGTACAAGAATTCCCAGCACTCTGGAGAATGAATCAAAAGGATTAGGAATTCTCATACATCAAGGAATACATAGCAAGTAACTGTCTTAAAAGTCCAAAACAAGAAAATGAACAGAAAACTATATTTGTGAGACAATTACAAATGCAAACAGGAATCTTATAGGAAAGAAGCAAAACTATTATTAGACTGCTAGCTTAAAAAACTTAGAGATAGGAAATAGAGTGAATTGTTTCACTTCTCTAACTGTTTAGAATTATTAACCAAATCATTAAGAAAACTTCTATTTTTACAATACTTGCTACATGCCAGTTACCAGATTCATCACTTCATGCAAATGCTTGCTTTCAACCACTGGCCTTGAGAATTTACAGGTAGGTATTCTCCATCTATAGTCAAAACAAAACAAAACCAGGCAACTTTTATAAACTGCCCCTAAACATACAGTTATTGAGAAACCCAAGATTCAACCCTTCTTTTCTTCTACCCCAGAATTTTATATTCTAGTTTACAAACATTTGTGATCAAAGCTCTTTATAACAGAATATCAGGGCTGCAGAAAGAGTACTGGTATACACACTGCGGGTAGGGTCAGGCTATCTTACATTTCTGTGCCATTTGTTTCTCTTGGCCTCATAGTTCCACTTAAAGGATCTCTGGTGCTCCAACATTCAGAACTAACAGATTCTCTGGACAGAGTCTCTAGCAGAATTTATCCAGCAATGCAGCACTCTGTGTCTGTACCCTTAATTCTCGTGGTAGAAGAGGCAAAGATGACAAACAATAAAATCTGAGCATAATCTTCAGAAATTCAACAACTATAAGTTATGACAGAACAATGCTTCCTTTTGGCATAGCAATTGTGAAAAATACTCATTTTATTCAAACAATATATATTATATATGTTATATATAACATAAATGTATATATAATATATATAATATATATTGCATTGTTCTTTTATATCTCTTTATAGATTTACCCCTTATTAGTTTGAAATTGAGGAAATGAAATTCAGAATCAATGTTAAAATAAAAGAGTATGAAACGTGTGGGTTGAATCTCTAATGGCAAAAGGTACTCAATCTAAGTCATTCAGAAATGCTATTTTCAGATAGCTTAATAGATCAGAGGGTGGGTGAAGATGAAGTCCTAGGCTATTTCAGAAGATGCACATGTAGGTTATCATGTGACAAGTGACTTTATTCATTGCTCTGAAAATACAGGACAAAAACAGCTCAAGGAAGGAGGTGTTTATTTTGACTGGCATTTGAATGATGATCCATCATGGCAGGAAATCATGGCGACAGGAGATTGAGGCAACTGGTCTCATTGCTTCTGTAGTCAGAAGGAGAAACAGATGAATGGTGGGGTTAACCTCTCTTTCTCTTTTATTATTCAGCATGGAATGATAGAATGGTGTCCTTCAAATGTAAGGTGAATCTTCCCATCAGGTTAACCCAATCTGAAAGCTCTCTCCCAGAAACACCCACAGATTTGTCTCCTAGATGACTCTAGATCTTGTTAATTTCTAGATCCCGTTAGGGAGACTAACATCATTCGGCATCACGGAGGTCATAAAATGAAGTTCTGTTTCTCTTTGTGTGAATATAGGCAGTAGAACTTAGTTTTGCTACGAAAATGGCAGAAGTAACGCATGCACTTGCATTTCATAGATAGTTTTTGTTTCTAACTTGACACAATGTAAGATCACCTGGGAAGAGAGTTTCAATGAGGGATTGATTGGATTAGCATGTGGGCTTGTTTGTGGGAGACTGTTCTAAAGTAATAGATAGAAAAAGTCTAAGTCCACTGTGAGCTGTATCATTCCCTAGGCAAGGGTCCTGAGCTCTGTGGATAAAGCTGAGTGTGAGCGAGCAAGCGAGCAAGCAAGCCTGATTTCGTTCATTTCGCTCTGCTCTTGACTGTGAATGTGATATAACTAGCTGTTTGAAATTTCTGCCTTTACTTCTTCACAATCAGGGACCAGAATCTGAAATGTAAGCAATAAGAAACCATAAGTTGCTTTTTTTCAGGTTCTTTTATCTCAGCAACAGAAATGCAAGTGGGATGCTGTTCTTAACACAATACTGTCTCATGAGAAAGGTATAATACTCACAAGAGTGTTAATTGTTTTTATTGGTTTCTACTTGATTGCTACTAAAGTATCAAGCTAAAGAAATAACATCTGTCTAAAATATTTCTTACTCCTTAGGCTTCAACTGAAAATCTTTTTCTAGTGGAGGAAATCAGTTAATTCAAAGCATTACTGCCTTGGGTGGGTTAAATGTTCATTCTAGATTCTTCCCGCATTCTTTCATTCTGTCATTCTCTTGATAGTGAGAGAACTTTGTCCATTATCCTCAACACCAATTGCAGTGTCTGAAATATAAGGTCTAAAAGTTAAATACCTGCAGGAAGAATGAACTCAAATACAGAAGTTGATGTGTGAGACCTTATTAGGAATA
This sequence comes from Mus minutoides, assembly GCA_902729485.2. Lineage (NCBI taxonomy): Eukaryota > Metazoa > Chordata > Mammalia > Rodentia > Muridae > Mus > Mus minutoides. The sequence continues at coordinate 841,794 of LR750113.1, forward strand.
TGTTATATTTCTTGAGTACAATTGAAAGATGCCAATGGCTATGGCCACTGTCCTCACTGACTCTGATTCTCTTAATGAAGAAAATAATGTGTATCCCTTATCAACTTAAAAGCCTAGGCATTATCTCCCCCTTATATAACTAGATGTTTTATCCATTTTGTTACTAAACAAGTAAATGATAGTTTGGAAAGAAAAAGAAGTTGTACAATAACCCAGAATGCCTCAGACTGAATATTTCCCAGGCTGTTCAAGGGACATTTGGAAGCCCTACAGTAAACTAAGTAATGAGAATGTTCTGACAATAATACTGAATGCTGTTAAAGCCTTACCTTGCTGAAATATGGAGCAGTTATGGTGGATTCTTTATTGTAGTCCCTTTAGCAGCTCACAGCATTAGATTTCTGGTCTTTAGTAGGGCTTACAATGCCTGTTGAGGCTACATGCGGGTGGGAGAGGAGCAAGCTTGCATTCTGAACTGAGCAAGGGCAGCAAAATGAGCTAGGGCTTTGTATCTGCTCCTAACAGTGCAACAGTTATGCAAATGAAGAGCCTAGCATTGCACTAAACCCATGCCAGAAATCTTGTCCCACACTACAACAAATGTTGAATTTGCAAAGAGCCTCTGCAGAAGAAAACCAATATGCTATTGTTGGAATACATGTCTTTGGATGAAACTGGTGATCAAGAATTCCTTGGACACTTACTGTGAATGAGCCTTATCTAACACCAAACTGGATATATGTATTTTCTCTCGATTAGAGATGGAATTTTTGAAAATCTTGTTGTTCCCCCCCCTGAAATCTTTTGTAGTGGGGGAGAACAAAGTATGCTGTTACAGACATTTTCTTTACTGGAGATGATTAATGAGTAACAGTAGCTTCTCTAGCTGGGAAAATCAGTTCTGGGAAGTTAACAATTTTTTTTTAGTAAGCAAAACAAATATTTTACCAATATTTATACAGGTTAAATTTCACCCATAATTTCTGTTCTATAGATTATACTTTACCTATGGATTATGGGTAGGTTATATTCCACCTGTGGATTATGCCCGGAGACTGGTTTCCCTCTGGATTATCTGGTCTGAATACATGCTTGCTTCTCTAGGGTGATAACCCTAGGGAAGGTGAGCTCAGCTCCTGTTTCACTGTTACTCTGATCACTCATCTTTTCATTCTGTTGATGTGAAGATACCATGCTCACCTTAAAGCATGGTGCTCTTCCTTGGAGGGCATGTTAACAATGGTCAAGTGTTGCTTGGTTTTATGGTGAAGGTTTTTGAGACTTCTTGTTCTAGGATACAGCAATGAACTGGAAATCAGTCTTCATGGGTTTTTTTTCCCAATTTTTATTAGATATTTTCTTCATTTACATTTCAAATGTTATCCCGAAAGTCCTCTAAACTATCTCCCATCCCCTGCCCCGCCCTGATCCCCTACCCATCCACTCCCACATCTTGGCCCTGGCGTTCCCCTGTACTTTTTGCATGACCAAGGGGCCTCTCTTCCCAATGATGGCCAACTAGGCCATCGTCTTCTATATATGCAACTAGAGACATGAGCTCTGGGGGTACTAGTTAGTTCATATTGTTCTTCCACCTATAAGGTTGGAGACACCTTCAGCTTTGTGGGTACTTTCTCTAGCTACTCCCTTTGGAACCCTGTGTTCCATCTAATAGCTGACTGTGAACATCCACTTCTGTGTTTGCCAGGCACTGGTATAGCCTCACATGAGACAGCTATATCAGGGCCCTTTCAGCAATATCTTGCTGGCATATACAATAGTGTCTGCATTAGGTGGCTGATTATGGGATGAATCCCTGGCTGCAGCAGTCACTGGTTGGTCCATCCTTTTGTTTCAGTTCCACACTTGATCTCTGTAACTCCTTCAATGTGTGCTTTGTTCCTAATTCTAAGAAGGGGCATTCATTCTTCTTGAGTTTCATGTGTTTAGTAAATTGTATCTTGGGTAGTCTAGGTTTCTGGGCTAATATCCACTTATCAGTGAGTACATGTTATGTGAGTTCTTTTGTGATTGGGTTACCTCACTCAGGATGATGGCCTCCAGAGCCATCCATTTGCCTAGGAATTTCATGAATTCATTGTTTTTAATAGCTAAGTAGTATTCCATTGTGTAAGGTCGGGTCTCCCTGTATTTCCCATTCCTAAGTGAGAAGATACTTACAAGGTCATGGCAACTTTGACACTAACTTTTGTTTTCAGTAATGGGTAGCACTTCCATATATCTCTATTTTCTTCTCCTTTAGCTTCCTGTTTACATTCAAGGTCATCTTGCTATATTGTTGGTCATTTCTCATAAGTGGAAAGCTTATTGTTTTCCTTCCTACAAAAAACATTTCTCCATCATAGATTATTTTAGAGCCCAAGTATACCATAGAAGCTTAAATGGCAATTCCACTGATTTACTCCTATTTATTATCCTGGAAAATTTCACTTGATGAATTAGGATACAAATAATACATCTGTGAAGATACATCTGGAAAGCAAATTCCTCCTAAGAACATTTTATCCCATTCCAGTGGGGAGCTGGAGAGTCACTGAGAGAAAGAACAACAGGTGTTGGGTGGTGAAGACACAGGGAAAGAAAGTCAAGCTTAATTTAAGTGAGGAGGTCCCCTTAGGCCATGAGAACCAGGCACAGGAAGAGCAAGCAGATGTGTGCTAGGATGTCACTGTCAGTACACTTGTAGGTAATGCTTGCCTGACACAGTTATATTACTTATATTTTGAACCTCTACAATTTAAGGGTTTTTTTTTGTTTGTTTGGTTGGTTTTTTGTTTTGTTTGTTTTGTTTTGATTTTTTTTTTTGGATTTGGAGTGAAGAAGAAATAAAAGTTTGTTTGCTTCTAAAGGAATTCAATATGCTTGAAGCTATTGGCTAAACAATGCATACTCCCCAAATGGAATGTCTCTTTCATCAAGTACTAAGACCTGGTCTTCTTACTGATCTACGTGTGTATTTCTGGGCCAAAATTATGTTCTCTTGGCCACATTATCTTCATTCCTTTGCACATTAAAATGACAAGAGTTGAGTGTATGATGCTCCCAGTATTGTAGGGCTCCTGGGAAATAGTGCAAATAGAGTGCTTTCTCTTGTGAATTTTACATTTTAGAGCGTTAGTGTCTAGTATGGAGAAGCCATCTCTCCACTATTTTTACCGTAAAATTCTGGACAAATACTGTTCACTTACTTCACAAATAAATTCTTAAGTGATTTTTTTGTCTAATTCTTAATAATAATCTAGTTAAGCTTTTTATTGGGATTCATTATAATTCCAGATCAATAAAGCAGAAATAACTCTATTAATGTGTATTTCTGGATTCTGGGGATGACATGGCCTTCAGAAACCTCTGATGCTATTATACTTTAGGCTTTAGATTCCCCAGCTATGAGATCATTCTTGTTTTCTGTTTCCTGTCGTTGCCAGCTCTGCTTAAGTTACTTGACTACTTAGGCTATCCATAAACATTGCTACCTAAATTGTTCCAATTTCTCTGTCTTCTACTTTTTCAATGTTAATCATCTTTGTATTTTTTTAAATACATTTGCCACTAAACTAACATCTTTTAGAATTTCTTTACAGCTTTCTAACCTAGACTTTGGTTACTAAATTAAAATTGAAAATGTTTCCAGAAGCATGGTGTGTCTTAGCAATAAGCAATGTAGTAACAGCATGCCTTTTCATCTAACGTCAGTTTAGTAAGTTAGGTTTTTATGTTTTCTAATATTGAACTATCCCTGCATTCCTGCAATATGTTATGCTTAATCTTGGAATTCAATTTTTATTTTAAATTGACACTTGTTTTTAATTTGCTGGGTTTTATGTACAACTTAGGTACTGTACTGCATGCATATTCATTAGTGAAATTTTACAGTTTTTGTCCTAATCTGTAGTCCTTGCAACTAGGAAATAGGTCATGGTAGCCTTGCAAATTGCATTGGGAAGCTTTCCATCTTTTGCTATGGTCAGAAATGTTTTGAATAACATAAGGATTATCTGTTCACTGCAAGTTAGATATAATTCAGCTGTGAAACCATCTGGGCCTGGCACATATTTTAGAGAATAGATAATCTTTGAAGAATGTTTGTGGGACAGTGGGAAGAAGACATCTTTGTAGTTAGAAAATTATATTTGAATCTCTGCCCAACCCACTGATCACTGTGTGATGGGTGAGTGACGTGCTTTTCTCAAGGCAAGATGGTGGTCTCTGTATCTTCCCATCTCAGAGGGAAGGGTATTTCTTAGGGACATTTAGAAGATGCAAATGCTTAAGGAAGGAGCTGGGAAGTATGAGACATAAACCAGGCACTCACCAAACAGCTACTTACCTTTCCTCTACCATCACCATCTTCTCCATTCCTCTGTGGGTGCGTTTACTCCCACAGTCCACCTCAGCAATGACCATACTCTCTCGCTGACATAGTTTGAATGAGAAATGTTCCTCATCGGCTCAGGCACTTGAAGACTTAGTTCGCAGTTAGTGGGACTGTTCCAAGAGGTTTAGGTGATGTACTTGATGATGGAAGTACATCACTGGGGTGAGTTCTGAGATAGTATAACCTCACACTACATGTAGTTCTCTCTCTGCCTCATGATTGTGTTTGCAGAATAGAGTGCTCAGCTTACTGCTCCAGCTGTCATGCCAGCTGTTTACATTGATGAGTGACTACGATGATGGACTCTCATGCTTCAGGAACCATAAAGCAAAAGAAACTACTTCTTAAATGAGTAGCTTTGGTCATGCCATTTCATCACAGAAATGAAGAATATACCCATTAATATTAAAGATAAAGGTCCTCGCTCTGTAGATCAACCGTGAGCACCTTCGGTATGAGAAGTCTGCAGAGTGATGACTCTGGGGATGCTACTCAGTGATGTCATTCTTTCTGATTTTGATCAAAGCTCAGAAAAGTCTGGTAAATGGGCAGTCTCCACATCTCAGTTTTCACTTTACTCCACACCCCCTTCCGGGTTTTCAATGAAGCTTTATCTAATGCAAATGTGGGTCTGGGGATTTATGCTCTTTAAATGTGGATTTTCTGAGAGGCAGCCCTTTGGATCAGGCACAGGGCAGGGTTGTTGGTTTGAGGGTGTTCGATTAGAGCTTCCCTTCCCACTTTTTTCCCAGAGGCAGGCAATTGCTTCATTCATTCATTCATTCATTCATTCATTCAGATCTAACATTTAATAATGAGATATTTTTATATAGCATGTTCTTTTAAGAAATCCCTGGTTGGTTACATAAGCAGTTTCTGAATGAATTCAAAGGAAAAGGAGACAGATATTTGTGAAGCTTCAATTAAGAAGAAAAATATATCCAGACTGTATGAAGATACCTTAAAAAATTAAGTTTAGGTATAATATATTGTATTTGAAAAAAATTGAAAAAGAATTATGATTATATATGTGAATACAAGCATTATTATTTATCTATAAATAAGAATGTAATCCAATAACATTATATTCAGCAAGAAGTACTGAGAAGTCCTTGGAAAAAAGATGATATTCCATTTTCTATCATTCTGACTGAATTTTAACATGAACTCTATTTTTTAATTTAAATTTTAACTTTCTGGGAATTTTATACATGATTAACATATTTACATCGTTTCCATCTTTCTCTCTCCCCTCTCCCACCCCTCCTGTGTCTAATTAAAATTCGTGTATTATGAAGTTTAAAAGATTAGTTTATCTTATTCAGTATATTATGTAATGCCAATCTCTTCTCCTTCAATTATTTATCTATTTACTCATCCATTCATTTGAGCTTCAGTATGAGAGCTTGGCCTTGCTGTATATGTCCTTGAACTTCCTCATCCCATCACACGGGTACCAAGTCCATCTAGCTCAATTTGTCCTTCACTGGATATCAATCTTCTAGAAGTAAAATTTATTGCAAGTTTGGTCCAGGAAACATTCTGGAACTTAAGGTTTTGTTTGGGGTGTTATTTGAAAAGGAAACTTGCCATTATCAAATCCAGTTTCAGGAGCCCACACAGAATGTGTGGCATGGGTCCAACAGTTCTTTTTCTGGTTCCTTTGAGATTTGTTTATTACTTTGAAAATCGGAATTTCCATAAAACAACGTAATACTTGCCTGCTTCGTAAGCTCAGTAGAGTAGCTGAGCAAAGAGACTTAACTTAATTTGAACGTTGGCTTTGCCATATGTATTAGCAATGATAAAAGCAACGGCACAGAGCAAAACAACTGTGACCGACAGAGTCCACAGCCCAGGAAACTCAACTTCTTTGTACTTCTTATGCAAGAAGGAAAGACTCAAAAGAGCATGGTTGGGCTTTCCTGAGATGACTCAGACCTTTCAGATGCTTGTGTGAGGAGCTAAGGGTGAACTGCTTATCCTTGAGGGGCTGGATTAGGAGTGGGTTATAAGCACTGCTTTGCTGACAGCTAAAGCAAATTGTCCTTCAGCCCCAGCACAGAAGACTGGTACGCCAATAGGCTTTGAATTTCAGTATGTTTACAAGAGTCCTCAGGCTGTCCCCTTTTAGCCTCATGGGTCAGAATTACTAGCCATTACTTTATTATTGGCCATCTAGTAATAATTTGCATATACCCACAAGACACTTCTCAGTTTCCAGACAGTATTTTATCTGACCATAAAGGTTTATTTCTCTCTCTCTCCTTGCATAGTAACTTAAATCTGTAAGGGTGTAAGCCCAGTCATACTGAGGTAAACAATGGCACTTACACCCGTGGTGCCCATCCATGCTGCTTTTCACACAGGTACCGTTCGTCTGCAGCTCTCCTGACACTTGGTAGGTTGACCCTATCAGACCTTGTCATATGTAGAAGGGATCACTTGACTACCCTTGACCATTGAACTTTAGAGTAATTTCTGTGACCATGAGCTGGGCATTTGTTGTGCTTCAAGTAACAATCACAGGTCTCACACACACTTTGGTCCAGCATCCAGCCACACTTTAAGAGAGCAGCACGATACTTGCCAAATGAACCATGTAGCACGTTACTTGAAGCTGCTGAAATTGGAGGGAAGGGGACTGTCAACTACAGCATACTTTAGCCCATCCTTGCAAAAGAGTTTAACTAATGCTGCTTATAAATGCTGTTAGCTCCTTACAAACAGTTATTGTGGATTTTCATGTTCTCCCTACTTTAAAAATACTTAGGTATTTAAAATTTATCTGCTTGAAGTTAAAAGTTGGCACCTGGAGGGCAGCCTCTTCCATGCTGCTGTTGTATTTTAACTGTGCCCACCTATGAAATCCGTGAGTCTGGGAACTGCTACATTCAATCCAACTTTGTCACCCAGTTAAAGATATAGTCTGGCCATAGTTTTCTAAAGTATATTGTGTACCATCTGTTACATTCAACATCTTTGGTAGGCACAGACATAATTTGTGGGCAGTAGTGGCATGTAACCTCATCCCACCATAGTTATACCAGGACTCAGCCCTTTGACACCCTCTTCCTGGCCTTTGCCTCTCACCACCTGCAAGAACTCCTTTGATGGCCTTTGCCAGTCATGCTGCTGAACCAACTGGCAAACATCAGGCAACAGCACCTGCCCAGAGACAGCAGGATTTTGCCACCGCATAGTCGCAGCTCCTCAGCTTCACTTCCAGAAGGTCAGGTCTGGTTAAGCACCAGCCTGTAAGTGCTTTCTCACAGGTTCCTGAGTTTCCTGGAGCAGGGACACCTTGTCTGCCTTACTTACCCATTAACTCCAGATCTTAGAAGAACGCAAGGCTCATAGGAGCAAGCAGAGTGAGTCGAACAAGCTGGCCAAGAACTCATGGGACAGAAGTATTTCATAGGTTAACCATGCATTACTTAATTCAGAGTGCAAAGCCTCCTGATGGCTTTCCCTTTTTGAATAACAGCAAGTGTAGACTTTCAAGGCCTCCTGCCCTATAAGGAAACATACAATTATTACAGTTCTACATGAATGGCTTAATTTCCCAGTGAAAGGACAAGCTTTTCTTTCATCTCATTCATCCAGTTTGACAAGATCGTCCCCACTGCTGTCCTAAGGATATTTCAAAACCACAGGTATGCATGTGGTTTTCAAAGCCTGAAAGCATAAAGCCACATGCACTTAAAAAAAAAGTATGACTATTTTCATTTCTATTGTTAAAAGTAGAAACTATTCATGTATTTACCCTCGGGACAGTCGTGCATGGCAGAGGTATGTACACTGCACATTCTTTCCTTGTCTCTTTTTCTGGCACCTATGTTACTTGGGCTCACACACAGTTTTTTGTTCACACAGCAAAAGGCTCACTCTGTCTGAAGGCACAAAGCGTTGGCATTTGCAGGCTATGGCTTATGTTTACACACACACACATCTTAATGTGGTTTCTCTGTGACTCTCAGGTCATGCACGCTCAGTGGGTCTGTGACCTGTGACCTCTCTGTAGCTGATACTTGTTTTGAAGATACTCATACATTACGTCTTTATATACATAAACTCCATGCCAGACTCAAAAGGCAATGACTGTACTTGAGCCGTAGAATTTGAAAGGAGTCTTGCCTTTCTCTTCCTTTCAATTTGCTTTGACTCTTGTTAGCTCATTCCAAACACTGCTGACTCCTCCGGTGCATCTCAGTCCTAGGGGGGGAAGTGGAAATACAGAGGATGGATAGCAGAGTAGACCACACTCTGCTCTATTCTCTCTCAGAGCCCTTTTCAAGATAGTAATAGGAAGTACATGGTTTTATAATGGAGAGGAGTGCTTGATTCATCCTAAAGCTATTCAAGGTGTGTAACAAGGTGTGTAACAGTTCTTTATATAGAAGTCTGCTGAGTTCATGGGACACTACTTCTTCCCAGGCAGTATATTAAATAACAGTGTCTAGCTTAGCAATGCCAGGCCTTTTTTTTTTTTTGTAATTTTTTTTTCCTTCTTCAAAATGAAGTGTATTCCCATGTGCAAAGCATAAAGTCTGTGTGTCTGCCGTACGGAGGAACGTGTGTACTCACAGCTGTAGTCACACACCCTTGCAGAAAGCACTGTTAATGAGGACTTCCCGTGTTTTGAGGTGACTAAGGAACCTGAGGGTGTTTAGCCTGATGAGTGATGTTCTTGACTCCAGTCTGTGCCCGCCCGGCTCCAGAGTTTATCTGCTTTCTGTTTGTTTTCTGTGCTCCTATTAGGTTGTTGTTAGTTACATTCTGATGTTTGTAGTTTGGGGAAATCTGTATCTTTGTTATTTATGTTATCAATAATGTGACCTGGGCCTTCCTCAGCAATGTTCCAACTGTTCCCAGGTCCTCAATCACTAATTATGCAGATGAACAGATTGTGGAAACTCTTTCCTTATGGCTGCATTCTGGAGGAGTTGTTTTTATTAAATTGCGGATGTCTTGAATTATAATTAGGCACTGGCCCATATTTATAGCCTCTCTCTCTCTCTCTCTCTTTCTCTCTTCTCCTCCATCTTCTCCCCATCCCTCCATCTCTCCCTTTCTTCTCTCTCCATCTCTCCTCTTCACTATCTTCATTATCTCTTTCTTCCCTTCATGCCAGCTTCCTTCTTTTTATTGCCACATGCAGGAAACTTTATAAAAAGAGACAGAGCTGGAGCGAAGAAGCCTCAAGTCATTGGCTGCAGAAGTAAGCCTGCCTAGTAGCAGATGTGGCAGGGCATCATGCTGGATCCAGGAAGTTCTGTTTCTTGTGAAAAGTCATTAGGATGGGAAGCAGCCTGCCAGACAAAGCAGTAGAAGTTGGAGAGCTGAACAAGTTCAAGGGCAAGAAAGGGATTCATCCACTGCCTTGTAAAACAGCCCATCCCTCTGAAGCCTCTGAAAGAGGTTCATTAAACAATAGTCAGAGAACACACAAGAGAAAATATAGGAGATACAGGGACCCCATAGTTTACTGAAGTTAGCCAAATCCTTGTATCCCTTATGTGCTTATTGTATGAAGTGTACTGATTTTGTTATTTGAAGTATATTAAGCATTCAAGTGTATCCAGTACTCTAAGGAGGATAGAAAACTTGTTCTTCTTGATGCTTTCAGGAGCACATGACCTTAAGGGACTTCGATGGCTTTTGCATGACTCAGAAATAAGCACTGTAAGTGAACTATGATTTCATTAAAAACATACGTACACACATGTATACATGTTGAATGATGTGAGAAAGGGACTGGGTATAGAGTTTGCAATGGAGGAGAAAGGGCGTTACATCCTATAAAACATATAAACAAACAAAGCAAACCGACAAAAAATTCCCATTGATGTTTTAATAACTTATTTCTAGTTTTGAGCTGATAGCTTTGATAGATATAATTTCCTTTCTACTTTTTGATTTTTAGACATTCAATAAAATAACATTATGTCATCACCAATGAAGAGAAGCCCCAGCTCCAATAATTCCTGGACAAAAGATTTATACTGGGAGACATGGCTTCTCTCATCCTTTAGAGAGGATGGGGATTGCAAGATCTTAGCGTAGGAGTAAACATCAATTTGCCAGCACATGAAAACTAACTGAGGAGTATAGAGTAGTCAGTGTTCAGCGACTGACCTGGAAAACCACTGGCACCCATCATGCCCTCTTCCCTTACATTGTTGGAGGAGGTGAAACACTTGTATGCTAAATAGTGAATAAAGCATTAATACTGTGATTGAGTGAACAATCATTCTGACAGATGTTAGACTTCACTGAGAATGCTAATGGCAGTGGAAGTTACATTGACTCACAGGTAATTAAGAGCTAATACTATTAAATGGGGCTTAGAATCTGAAGGTGCTCGTTCTACCAACGTAAGACAGTACTGAACACCCACTAGAGGCAGGAAAGCTTACCTGTGAGGATAAGAACCCCATATAATCCCTTGTTAGAACATTCCTGTGACTCCTACCTTGAAGGCTGAAATCTGAAAATATGGTTGTAGTTTATACATCCCAATGAAGAGACATGCTATGTATTCTTTTCTTAGCTTCACTTTTAAAACATAATTGGCTTTGCATAGACTTCTGATGGTTGTATGGGAAGATCCTGCAAGCTATTCTGATTCCCCACTACTGCCTCTCAGTAGTGTGGGGTATCACTACAGCACCACAATTCACACATTTATTCTAAACTATAGTCCACTGAGTTTCCACCTAAGGTCCTTTTCCTGACCTGGAATCCCAACCAGGATACTGTCTTGCATTTAGGGAATGAATGTTCTTGCAAGAGTGTCATGTCCACTGATAACAACTTCTAGTTTCCTTGTTCTTTAATACCTTGAGTTGATACTTTTGAGGAGTACTGACAGATGTTTTTCTAGATTATTCCTCAGTTGGAATATCCTTGGTGTGTGTGTGTGTGTGTGTGTGTGTGTGTGTGTGTGTGTGTGTGTATGTGTGTGTGTGTGTGTGTGTGTGTGTGTGTGTGTGTGTTTACAATGCAGCTACAGGATACAGGAAAAATAGCAGAGGTAGATTGCATATATCAGGACTTCACATGAACGCATGTACTGACAATTGACACCCATGGATTCTGCTCTTGGTCACATGCATAAGGTTGTGCTTTCCAGTGTAAGTAATCCCTCCTCCTTTTCCTATACTCCTCTATTTGGAAGGAAGGAACTGAACACAACTCTGTCCATGAGTAGACCATCTCCTTGATATTGGAGAACAAATAGAATTTATTCAGAATACTGTTGTTTTAAGATAGAGTTCACCAAAAAACATCTTATTATTATTTTTTTTATCAATGTCCTATTTTCTCATTTCATTTCACTAGGATAGTATAGCCATTTCTTGAAAACGTTACTTTAATTTATAAGTTTTACCTAATTAGACTTTTTTCACTTAAAAATTTGAAATACAGCAATTACAAATATGATAGGCATTGAAGACAGGGGAAAAAACATTTAAGCTCAATTAACTAGGTCGATTTACCTTTTACTTTTGTGTTTTTACAAAGGCTGGCACACATATTTCCATTGCAACTCTTGGCTGTTCTCAGGCATTTCCAAGAGATCTGATCTTATCTATTTCCATGTGTGCTCAGCTGCTGCTTAGAATGCAGATGCACTAACCGCTCAAAGGTTGCCAGATGATCCTCCCTCCCCTCCTCTCCTTACTTCTGCAGTCCTCAGTCTGATGCTGCCATTGTCTTTTATTTCCCATTCCTGGGTATGTGTAAAGACATCACTGAAAAGAATCACAACTATTAGCTTACCCTTATGCTGAGACACTTGCAGTTTCAAGACTATTTTATTACTTGAATTGGGATAGATCGGTTGAGAAATAAGACTTTTCATTTCATGTACTACATCCTCTCTTTATTAGGTGGCAGACGGAAGCTGTATTGGAACAGTTTTAAGGGAATCTGCCCTGGGATGTCAGGGAAGGATTGGAAGGATATGTTATAAGGCTGAAAGAAGGGGAAAAAATGTAAAAAGTGACCTCTGCATGAGACCCTTGTGCTCATATAAAATTTATTAAACAAATTATAATTTAATATAAGCTTTTAATGAGTCAGTTTTAACATCTGACTTAATTCTTTTGTGTTATCAGTTTATTAATCTTTTGCAAAAATGAAAACATCATTTTCTGCTGTTTGGCCTAGCATCACAGGAGAGTATGTAGAAAACTTGGCCGAATTATGGTTGGGTAGGGAAATTGATAAAGACTGGGGACTTCTCTTCCAAGATAGAAGTTTTGGTTTGTGTTGCACTTTTCCCTTCAAGTCAAAATTCAGAATGGGAACACGTGTAGAGAACTCCCTCTGATCAGGGCAAGGAGTCATCCTTCCAAATGTAAGGGGCACTTGGATTAATTATGACACTTCCCTTCGTTAGCCGTTGGTCCCATTCAGTCCTAGGTAAATATAAATAGGAACACTTCACATTTTAAAAGTATTTACTATGATGAGGAAGTAATTCTGAAGGGAGCATAGCTTGCATTCAAACTCATGCTTAGGAGACCAATCCTAATACTATATCTATAAATAGCAGCAGCAAGAACTCATGAGGTCTAGAATTTTCCCTGCACCACAGAATCTACTTCACTCCTGTCAAGGTGCCAGCTCCCCACCTGTGGTGATTTAACCCTTTGGAAAGTTCCTTGCAGGAAATTTTTTGTTTACTATATTTACCCAGGAAAGGCATTGCATAAAATTAACTTACTAGAATATGAGATAACTATTGTGTCCTCAAAATTCTGAGTTAGTTTAAATCACTCTACAGGTTATGGGCAAAAAGCAAGTGGAGAACATACAAATGAATATTGGGAGCATTTTAGTTTTTAATTAGAGGAGATAGCTCAGTGAGTGAAAGTGCTTGCAGGTATGGATATCTTGCCATGTTGGTCATTGCTGTGGATAAGCCATTTGGTAAAACCGATTTTTAGTATTTTCCACATTTTTTCCAGGGCAAGAGGAGAAGAGGCTAATGTAATATTTTATATTTGACTTCAAAAATATTTAAAGTTCTAAAGTGATTTGACAGACAAAATAAGAAATTTATGTAAAAGTTTGCCCATAATGGAAACTGAAAAGAATCACCAGAGTTATGAAGTTCAGAATAAGAACCCAAGTCTAAATCCTATTATCGTACTGATGATACAAACAGAATGGGAAGAAATCTGATGATTACTAATGGGAGAATAATTTACTCAGGATAAGAGTAATGTGACAAACATGTTACCCCAAACTTAGTCCCATCAATGGATCTGAAAATAATCCTGGTAACGGTAATTCTATTAGAATATTTAGAAACCATGGCATGTGTAAATCATGATACATTCATAAAGAATACTATACAGAAATGGAACGACAATAATCAATAGCGCAAGTATCATATCAAAAGGGGTGCTGGGGGAGTAAAATGCTACTCACAAAATAGTGCATAATGCATAGCTCCACATGTAATGTTTTAGGGCAGGCAAAACAGAACTTCTGCGTAAATCATCACAAGAGAATGGTCATACTTGGGCAGGATGTGAGATGCATAAGGCACTGGAAACGTGCATGAGGATGTGTGGCTTTGGTGAGACTAGAGATGTCTGTTCCTTGACAGCTAGGTACATAGAAGCATTCACTTTATGAAACTCAGCAAGCAATCAGTGAATGACTTGTTTTCTCTTTAATGCTACCTTAGTGTCTTTTCTCTTGCAGCTGATAAAATACCCTGACAAAAGTGACTCAAGGGAAAAAAAAAACATTTACCTCAGTTCACAGTTTGAGGCTACAGACCATTATTGCAGAAAGTGTGACAGTGATAGACTCTTAAGTCAGAAATAGCAACGACTGCCTGCAAGCTAGTGCTTATCTAGCTTCGTCCATTCATACATTCCTGGATCGCTCTGCTCAGAGAATGGTTCCACCCACAGTGGATGGGTCTTCCTACCTCAACTGAAATTCAACCAAAATAATCCTCCATTGAAGGGTAGAGGAGATAGCTCAGTGAGTGAAAGTGCTTGCAGGCATCGATATCTTGCCATGTTGGTCACTGCTTGTGGATAAGCTTCATAGAACTACTCATAGCTTTTCTTCCATCACCATACCTGCCGCTGCTCAGCTTCCGAGATCAGAGGAGATTGGGCACATTCAGGGTGGTATGGCCGTGAACTGCTTGCTTTTCTCTACTGTAGCTTTCATTACTCTGTTTGGCGTTATGAGAGCTATTTTCAGGTAGGAAGCTTCTAGATCAGATACTGCTTGGTTCTTCAAAGTCTTCCATCTAAAATGTGTGGTTTTCAATAACAGAGCCTTTCCTTCAGTAACTGGGAGACAACCTAGAGTAACATGAGTATACTTGGGGAGGGAAGGTTCTGAGATTCATGGACTCCCCTGATAAACAACTGATGGAAGGTTTCCAAGGCCTGGTACTGGAGCTTTTTAGATTCTCTGTGTGTTACCATGTGTGTGTGTGTGTGTGTGTGTGTGTGTGTCTGAAACCTGAAAATTTTATGAAAAGGATTTGAAACTTCATTGTATTCATGTAGAAAAAAAGAGTGCTAAAGATATTTTCTGTTGCATCTGTGGTTGTTTTGTGAAGACACAGGAAAGAAATAGGCAGTTTGCTCTGTTATATAAAGAATAAGCTATGCATGCTCCAAAGATATTTGTTTCTGTCTTAAGTCTTCTTGACCATCTATTATGTTTGCTAGGAAACAAATAACTGATTGCCAAGTGGTAAGATTTACACAAGGCAAGATAAATGGGGTCGTGCTTTTATGCACGAACTCTGCATGAGATGGCAAAATCCAAATTACATCATCACAAGGGAACAGGTGAAAGAACATCTTTATTCTCCATCCAATGAAACCAGTATTGAGACTGAAGCAAAATATGTTAAGTACATGACAGGATGACAGGAGCATGGCTTTAGCTGAATGGTGGACCATTATCAGTTTTAGAAGGGATTATCATAAGTCGATGGACTTTGTTTCACAGATAACTAGGTTCGAGCTTTAGACTCAGAGAGAGAGAGAGAGAGAGAGAGAGAAAGAGAGAGAGAAGATTCGACAAGGAGGATAACACCATTCATTGAGTATTGTGGTTTGAATATGGAATATCCCCAAGTGTTGAGTCCTTGGTCTCCAGCTGGACACACTTTTGGGAAGGTTCTAGAAGTTTTCCGTGGTTGTGTCTATCTGAAAAAGTAGGTCACCAGGACGTGGATCTTGGGGGGGGGGGTCTTGTCTTGGGCTCCTCTCTGTTACTACTCGCAATCTGCCATAAGGTGAGCATCCTTTCCTCCACCCAACTCTGCAATCATGTTGTTTCTGTCCCAAGGTGATGGAAACAGTTGACAATGGACCGAAACCTCTGAAAGCACAGCCTGAATTAACCCCCCCTTCCCTACAGCTGTTTAGGTCAGGAACATTGTCATTGGGGTGCAAATGTAAAAGAGCACAATGTGTGTAGCATTAAAATACTGCCCCTATCAATCACCATTACCCTGCCCCTGGGTTGCTCAATTACTCCTTCAACGTTTCTATAAGACTTCCCGAGTTCCAGCTAATGTCTGGCTATGGGTCTCTACATCTGTTCCAGTCAGCTGCTATGCGAATCCTCTCAGAGGACATTTATGCTAGGCTTCTGTCTGTAAGCATAACAGAATATCATTAGTAGTGTCAGGGTTTGGTTCTTGCCTGTCACATGGATCTTAAGTTTAGCCAGTTATTGGTTGGCCATTCCCTCTCTCTCTCTCTCTCTGACCAACAACAGAGTCAAGTAACCTGGGACTTGGGGGCTCTCAGAAACCATATCAACAACCAAAGAACATACAAGGACTGGGCCTAGCCCCTACTCCACACATATGCAGTAGATGTGCAGATTGCTATTCATGCAGGTCCCCCAACATCTGGGGCTTAGCAAGACTTTGTTGCCTGCCTTTGTGTCTTGGCTGGCCTCAGTGGGAGGGGATGTACCTAGTCCTGCAGTAACTTGAAGTGTCAAGGTGTGTGTTTGTACCCATCATGGACCTCATCCTTCTCAGAGATGAAGGGGAGTAGACTTGTGGGGGGAGGAGGGAGGCTGTGATGAAAATGTAAAGTGAATAAACACATAAATTAGTTAATGGGTAAACATCTTGCCTTCCTGTGTAGTGATAATTAGTTCAAACTTTTGTTTCTGGGCTCTGTCTCTTTTCTTGGGACGATTTACTTAGCCTCTTGCAATTTCCCTTTACTTATCTATAAGATAGCCAGTATCATATATCTTAGAGAGCTGTTATAGGGGATGTAAAAAAGATATCTGCCAAAATTCCTGGCACAAACTCAACACTCAATCAATACGTTTTAGCTAATGTTATCTTAAGACCTGTCCATGCTGGTGCATTAGATCATAATTTTAGGGCAGCAAGAACAATTTCAAATTCCAGTGACTAGGGAGGACGGGCCTGTAAATCAATGCTCAGGTTTTGTGCAGTGCAGGGCAGAACTGAAAGAACTAAATATTTTTAGCATGTGCTTTGGAATGGGGCTAGATCAGAAAGGATCTGACTATATTGTATGATCACACAATTTGTCAGCATACTCCTTCACTCTTCTCTATATATTTATAGATGCATGCATGTGAGGCTTTCCAAAGAGATCACCACCTTTTGAATTTTAGCTGAATTCATCATTTCCCCTCAACATTTAAATAAAGCAGCTACATAAAATTTTTTTTCTAGAATCTTTTTGAATGTGCCTAACGTTCTTGTATTTCAACCTACAAAAGAGCATTCCACATTCTTTTATAATTTATTTCTTTCTCTGAATATGTTTTATAGAAATAGAATCGAATAGGTCCTTTATCTTTGCAAAGGGTACATAACCTCCAAACCATTGACTCATTTACTGTAACTAACAAAGATTTTATATATATATATATATATATATATATATATATATATATATATATATATTCCAACTTATTTATTTACCCTGCCAATTTCTCATAGATTTCTTTTGGCACTGGGCATGGTGGCACACACCTTTAATCTCAGCACTTGGGAGGCAGGGGCAGGTGGATTTCTGAGTTCGAGGCCAACCTGGTTTACAGAGTGAGTTCCAGGACAGCCAGGGCTACACAGAGAAACCCTGTCTCGAAAAAACAAAAACAAAATATTTCTTTTGGAAACAAATGTCCTTTCTTTAGCTTTAACCTACAGGTCATCCACTAAGGTATATAAACTGATGTCTAGGCTACCCTTCATGGACTTGAAGACATCTTCAAGATCCAAGAAATGATCTTTTCTGCACTGTGATAGTCAAACAAAATAGCTTCCTAAGAGGTTATTTCTTCTCCTATAGTAACTTTACGGGAAAAAAAACAGGGTATTTTTCCATGACAATTACCTAGAAGTGTCGCCATCTCTGTTTTTGTGGTCTTGCTGATATGAAAATGCAGTCACTGGCTATGAATCAGCAATGGTACCTTAAAGGAAAAAGAGTCTCATTGGAGGAGTTCTGGATTTCCTTTCCATGTGGGCTCAGGAATGTATGTTTCTTGGCATATAAATAGGAAATAATATGATTCATTATTTACCCAAAGATGAATCCATTGTTGAGAAACTTGAATTGGGCCAAATTGCCTTTGGCTGTATTTAGAGGGCAGTTTACCCTACCTGATACTTAAATTATAAAATCAATTTTTTTGAACTCATACCCCTATTGAATCATCATTGATATGTTTGCATGGTATTCTACATGTATTTTATGATGAACTAGGTTATTTCTATAAAAATACTTCAAAATTCCTAAGCGCACAGAAGCCAAATAATTAATGAGGCAATTGTGTTTGTTTTCTTAATGTGATCAGAGCCAAAGAAAAGTATGGCACAACCCAAAGACCTGTCAACAGCAGCCATTTATTCAGGGTTGGTCTTCTTGCCCCATACATAGACTCCCATAATACACCTAGATTAAAAATTCCTTGCACTGAACAAAAAGAATAGTTTTTGTATCTGTTTCATCATTCATGTACCTTTGTGCTATCTTATTTATTCAGGAACACTACTCCCCTCAGCTCTCCATCTTATTTCTTATAATGTGATTGCACTTGCTTATAACTCTCTTCTATTAAAGAACTCTAGATATAAGCATTATCATTCTTAAAATATGTGATATTTATAAGTGATTCAACTTCCTAAAGCATAGTTTCCTTATCTATATGATAAATATAATGCCTCATAGCAATATAATGACAATTAAACATAAACATATGAGGAAAAGTGATTGGGAGGGAGTCGATGGTATAAGAATTTTTTTCTCCCATTTCACCTTTGACTGCACCCCATTCAGCTTTATGAATTACACTGCATCAAATTCAGTCTAATTTCCAAGGTTTCAAGACACCTGTCTAGAGAGTGAAAATGAATGCAGTCACCCAGGTGTTTGGCCTTGGTGATGACAGACGTCAAACACTTTGTGAGCCATCTGGGTGTCTAGCATGCATATTCCTTACACTTGTATCCCGATATATGTAGCTGATGCCATAGAGCAAAACATTATTGAGTTTTCTAAAAATGTATAGCAGCAAGGTTTTAGAAAGCTGTGTGGATATAGTTTGTTTCCTTTTAACTGGTTCCTATTTAAGCAACTTTTGAAAAGCAAAAGATATTTAATTTTAATATTTTTTTCTGAAATCTAGACATCTTACAAAAGACAAGGAAATGGCTGTGTGCTACAAACCCACAAATTAAGAATAAGAAAATCGTCATGATGTTTTAAGGCTTGAGAATTAGATTGTTAACATCACTGAGGCACGGAGGAAGACTTGACATTCATCCATAAATTTCCACTTCAGATCATGACCAAATTCTTTGCATCTAAATTGCATGTGGCTGGAGCTATGTGAGAACAAAGCCCACATACTGTATACAGAAAAGCACACAGAATATTTCCACCTTTCTTCCTGACCCTGACTGTTATGTTACTCTGACATGATGTTTTCCCAGACATTTTTTAAAATTTTGTTTGGAAGCCAGAGAGAACAAACATTATTTCTCTCCAGCCAGACACACGTGCATCCAGTCACTGTAATCCAGCATCTGCCATCCAGGTCATTGCTTAAATAGATGCTGCATTAAGATCTGATGTCCTGTGAGCAGCTGATGCAATTCTCCTCAGTCACAGGGATGAATCTTGGATAACTTTTCTGGCTCTGAGAAATCCCCAAGTCACAGAGAGATGATTTGGTTGACCTAGCCGCTTTGCACTCCCGTTACAGCATGTTCCACAGCAATGTCCTTGGGGATAACGTGAGAGTTTTTAACAGTGCCGAAAGCCACCCTGTAATCATCCTGTGTGGATTTCACTAGCATTCCAAGGCATCTCAAATAATTCTAAGAAGACTTTGGGGGACCTAGGAGGCTTTCTAAATATTTTCTTTCTGCTTGAAAACACTGAAGATAAACAGCTCCCCACAAGTACCATAACAACAGAGTTATTTGATCATGAATTCAAGCCATCAACTGTCATTGCACCTCAAGACAACTGAATGGCCCAAAGACATCATTCCTGGAAAACTCTCAAAAAGTGTTGTTTTTCATACCTTTACATTAAACATGGGATGTTGGAAAGGCTGTAATTTACTTCATATTCTGTATTCTGATTAATTCGTTATCTAAAAGCAGGAATAAGTAGCAGGAGGGAAAGAAAGAACATTCCTGTTAAGTGGATTTGTTGGTAATATGACCAGCTGCAAAGTAGTGTGGAAGAGAGAGGCTGCCAAGAGGCAGCGTCTACAATAGTTGATTGTCTTGGAGTCCGTTATTGGTAGGATCTTCAGCCATTAAAACTGGAACATGACAACCAGCCTTGGCTTAGGGGCAAGAACTCTAAATTTGTAGTCAAACAAGTATCTCTAAGCCAGTTGGAACAGCCTGTGAGAACTAAATACTGCATTTTTTCTGGAATTGTGGAAACCATTAATGTTACCTTGGTGGCTTAAAATTGGCCATAGCAGCAGAATTCATACTGTGGTTGGGAACATATGACAGAAACCAGGGCTTTTATTTCTTAAAGAGATTGTTGCTAAGCTTTCATTAGCTTTCAGCAAACCAATCAAACTTAACTTTTGAAAAGTCTAACATGTGCCACTTGTGACACAGGAAATGACAAAAGAGTAATGACCTGAGACAGAGTCTCTGAGTTAGGAACGGGAATGATATACAATTGTAATGCTCTTATCAGGATTCAATCAGGTGTTCTTCATAACCCGAATTTCATGTTCATTTGGATATATTATTCACTTAATAAATATTAATAGAGCATATTTTCCTTTTTTTGGCTTGGAGTTGCTGCTAGTGCTGGAGACAAGAGGATGAGTAGATTGGCACAGACCTCAGAGACATCAAATCCTGATGACAAGATAATATTGACAACTTTGGTGTGAAATATAAGTGCTCAAGATTGGAAGAGAGAGGAATGGGACACTGCTTCCAATATTTGTTAAGATACTAGTAGTCCATTCTATAGGAAGAAAGTTTATATATCTGTTTCTAGACATGCTCACTGGTAGATATTTTATGTTTAGAACCAGTGTTTAAGACTACTGTAGAAAGGCATGCAAATCAGAGAAACACTCTGGAATTGGAAAAGCATCCGTATGAGTTTGTTATGAGAGTAGAGCTGTATCCTCAAAGAAAATCTTCACTGTCTCACCTTATGCCCTTCCAACTGATTCCTCTGGGTGCCACCTTTATGTTTCTGTTTATTCCTAAATCATTGTCACTAGCTAGGGAACAATCATTCAGAGAAAGAGTCTGTGAGAGACATTCCAAACTTTAACTCAAGAAAGCAGATACAAGTCATTCCTTTCATGGTTAGCTGTGAGTAACAGATTATAGATTTTTATTGTCTCTCTCAAATGACACTAATGTGAAATAGGTGTTATCTTCATTCTGTAGAAGAGGAAACTAAGCATGGCATAGCTAAGTCATAAATATTAACTTTCCTAACTTGCTCATTTAATTATAATAACAAACTTATGATATCTTGCCATTGATCTCATTCTGTGAATGAGAAAACTGGTTAGTGGAAAATCTTGGTGACTTGCTAATTGTCAAAACATTTTAAAAGTGAAAAATATGCACTGTTTTTGATCAATATTATTTTACTACATATTTTAGTTGCTACTTTAGCAATGACCAACTAATAACTCAATGAGTCCAAGAATAAAATAACCTGGCTGTAGGATATACTATACAAAACAAAGTTTCAGGTGGGGATTTATAGCAAGGATCAAGAGAGAAGACAAGACAAGGGAAGATAGGAAACTAACTTATTTAAGCCTTTGCTAAAAGATGATGAACTCCAAAGAGCTAATTATCATTATCTGTAAAAATCCAAGGCAGGTAAAGGCATCTGAGTGACTGTGGCATCATTATAGGACCCTCAGTGTGGGAAAATCAACTATAGAATAGTATAATATAATTGTATTAATTTGCTGTGTTTGAAACTTTATGTTAATTCTGCAATTTTCCAGAAAAACCAAATCTACCATTTTGGGCAAAATTTGAAGCAAGCTCTATTAAATATTAAATACTGACCAATAGATGAACTTCGGTTAGGATCATTCCTTGGAATTTCCCTCCTGAGAATGGCCTCAAGAAATGTGTTCTTGTATAAGGACAAACTTATAGGCCACTGTAATTTCCCCAAAGGCTTTGTTATTTCCCAGTAACTGTAATTCCCAGAATTCCAGTGAGTTACCTGGATTCTGGGAAGGTGGGGATTACAGGGTAATTTTGGGTATTATACTGTGAGACTTACATTTTGTAAGACATTAAAATGTTATCTTTTAGTTGTTCATTGTCTGTAATTCCAAGTAAAATAAACCACTTAAATTATTTGAGGAGTAAGGTGGCAACTAAAATACAAATGAAAAAAAAAAAAGATTGACTAATATTCCAATGTTTTTACCAGTGCAAAAGCATATACATATTTGAAAGGGGGTTTGGGTTGCTTGTAAGCAATGTTAGAAAAATGTAAAACCAATTACTTACGTTTTTACCCTAAGAAATCTGAAAAAAAAAATCGCTTTTCAGCCTTTTGGCTAAGATCAAGTGTAGAAATCTGAAAAAAAAAAAGTCACATTAAACCCAGAGTTAGTAGAAGCAAGAACTGGTATACAAAAGTCCTTAATACAAAACTTCCTTATATACCAGTAATTCACAAATGGGATGTGAAATTAAGAATGAATTTATTCATATATTTCACAAGTGAAGTATATTGGTTTATACCTAACAAAATATATTCAAAACCTATGTGCTGAAATGTAAGCAAAACAAAACACTAGTGAAAATCCTCTGATAAATGTGATAAATGGAAAGCTATTCCATACTCATATCCAGAAAGAATCATTGTTAATAAGTGCCAGTTCTTTCCAAGTCACTGCATGTGCACGACACACACACACACACACACACACACACACACACACACACACACACACAGACAGAGAGAGACAGAGACAGAGATAGAGACAAAGACAGACAGGGACAGACAGAGAGACAGAGAATGAGTGTAGGCAGGGTCTGTTGCTCAGTCAGTAAAGTAGTTACTGCCCGTGCATAGAGACCACTTTCTAGATTCCCAACTCTCACATGAAGTGCAGGAACAATATTATGTGCCTGCAATTCATCCTGCAGTCTCATACATGAGTGCATGGTGACAGAAGGGATTCTAGCCACTTAATCAAGTCAAATCATCATTCTTCAGATGCAGTGAGAGACCCTGTCTCAAAGAATAAAGTAGAAGTAACACACACACACTTATAGTCAAGAATAGAAAATGGGAAATGCTTAAAAGAAAATGTAATAGAAAAACTACAAAAGCTTGGTCATGACATCACAGCCATGACACATAAAAGAGACACATTGTAAACCAGCCAGGCTTGGGATTGAGAAACTGCTGGATTCTTGGACTTTTCATTAGGAAACAACTATTCATTGTTGGACATGTTGAACCACAACCTTTAAAACACTCTAATGAATCACACACACACACACACACACACACACACACACACGCACAATATATATATATATATATATATATATATATATATATATATATATATATATATATATATATATACACACACATATATATTCTACCAGTAAATACAGACTGTGGTACCAGGAGTGGGGTGTACCTGGTAGAAGACTACTAACCATACATACAGAAAATAAAAGACTCAAATAATAATGAAGTAAGAAACCTAGATTAAAAACAAACAGACAATGTAGCCACTTCACCAAAACTCACTGCCAACAAGCAAAGATGATTATTTCTCATTATCAGGAAATTGCAGGTTAATCCAACAGTGCAATAGCATCACACAACTATTAGGCAGGTCAAAATCCAAAACACTGACACCATCAAATGCCAACAGATCAAAATATGATTTTTCACTCACTAATAGAAAACACATGTAGAATGGGATACAGTGACTTAAAGGTCGTTAGTCTCTTATAAAACTAAACAGACTCTTAGATGATAATGGAACACTTGTGTTTTGTGATATTTCTCAAATGGGTTAAAAATGTGCATCCACACAAAACTGTGCTCAGATGTTTATAATATATTCCTTTGTAATTGCCCAGAATTGGGAGACATCAAGGCATCATTGAGTAGAAAAAGAAATGTCATTATCTATACAATGAACTAAGTGGTACAAAACAGAATTGTCAAAGGATAAAAAGACAGAGAGGAAACCTAAATGCATATTACTGAGCTTCAGATTTAGGTGAGTTGTAGGGCACTTGCATATGTACATGAGACCCTGGGTTCAATGGCCAGTACTGCAGGTAAAAGGAGTAAAAATAACATTTAAAAAATTATATGCAGTGAGAGAAATCAGCTGGAAAAGGCGATATTTTATATAATTTCAAATTTGACTTTCTGCAGAATAAAATTATGGAGAGAATGAAAGATCAGTAATCACCATAGGTGAGAAGATGGGTGGGCAAGGGGTCAAGGCAGGCGTCAGGAAAAGCGATGACCAGGCAGAGGTCAGAAGACGACTTTGAGGCAGTCCAAGAGTCCTTTGTGATGTTAAAAGTGGTAGGTGTCTATCATCACACTGTTGTTAAAACTCAAAGAACGTACAATATCAAGTGTGAGCTTCAGTATAAGCTCCAGACTTTGGGTGATGGAATGTCGATATAGATTCATCAGTTACAACATGTGCTTTTCTGTGGTGCTGTTTGTGTGTGGAATTAGGACTCTTTTGGAACTCTCTCTACTTTGTATATGCATGTATGCACACTAACTATTTCATATATTTTCTGTATGATTTTTATAGTAATACAGATATATTAATACATTATTGTACTTTTGAGTATATAAAACATAACATACTGTTACAAAATTGTATTACTGCGCTTTGTATTACTTTCTTTGCATGTATCATATTGATACGATTATTAGTTCATGTGCAGCTGTTCTAAAAGTTGGGTTTTCAGGCTTTATAATTATAATTAGGTGACAATAATGAAAAGAATTTGCAGAGACATAAAAACTGATGAGTTACTTTTTCTTCTTGCCCTCACTGTCATAGAATCCTCTGTGATAAGACCACTTTTCATACTTATGTTCAAATGAGTAAACAGTCATGGCGAGGTGACTGACTGCCTATCTGGGAGGTACCTCAAGTGTTCAGCTAAGTTTAGATCTAGACTTCTGCGAGCTCCAGCCCTGAGTTGGCCCCATTGGCTTCAGTGTAACTGGGGGGAAAATCTCAGTCTCAAAGCTGTTCTTTTGTCTCCCAAATGCCAAGGTGGCTCGCCTTATGTAATGCCCAGGCTCTTTTCCAGGCCCTTGTAGTTCAGTACGTGAGGATGGAAGAGGGCCAAGGTATAAGTATATGAGAAAAGGACTCTTTTTATCATTTACCTTACTTAAGACTTGAAAGTCAGAGCTCTTGATGGATTACTTAGCAAAGTTCCTGGCTTCTCCTTTCCTGCCAGCCACGCACCCAGAAAGGTGAAACAGCCTGACAACCCACTGATCAAATCACAGCAATAGCACACTGAAGGTTCAACTTGAAGTTTCTTTTTTGTTGGTACATATCAAAAGCTCTGTAGAAATGACCCCAACAGGAAAGGTCCCTTCCAAAAGGGCGAAAGGGGATTTGGAAACCTTTTCTCCACTGTAAAAACTCACTGGGCTAATGCTACAAGTCTTAGTTCTGGACTGAGGGATTTATGGCTATAACCTTGTTCATGACCTTCATGTTCCCAGTTTGAGTCTCAACAGCAGCCTAAAAGGAAGAAGAGAAAAGGGGGCCTTGATTGCTGTTCTACAGCTGAGAAGACGGAAACCCGAGAAAAGTACACTGGCCTAGTGTGAGGAATAAAGGGGCAGAGTTGGAACACAGAGTTACATGTTTGGTCTTTTAGTCCAGTGATTGTTGTTGCTTCTCTATGTATATAGAGTATATAGACTATATAGACTATTAGACTATTAGATTATATATATATATATATATATATATATATATATATATATATATATATATATATATATATAATTAGTTTAAATTACTTTAGTTGGTTCGTTGATTTTGGGTTTTTTTTTTGACAGTAGAGATATTAAACCTGCAGATTATCATAGGTGGAGTCCTAGAAAATCCAACCCATGTCTACAGGTGCCATCGGTGGGTATTTTCTTCCAAAGGTACCAAAAAGGAAACTTGAGTCTGAGAAAACTGGGGAGTGGGTGCTATTTCCAGTCCAACCTATTGGGTCAGCTTTTGGAAATCTAGACCAACAGTTGGAGCTTCTTATGTTCACTTCCAAAGATACGGGAAATTTTTTTTCCTTGAAACCCTTCAAATATGCCAGCAAGAAAATAGAAACAATAAACACAGTATTTGTCACCCGGGGCAGAGCAGGAGGAAGGTTTTAAACCTTTGTGTTTGTTTAAGCTTTCTTCAGGTGCTTATGCTTGCTGATCTAGAAGGTTAAGTACATTGAGAGACACAAATTTGGAACAGCAAACTTGCTTTAAGGAACCCATTGGCTCCTGAAACACTGGAAGGAAGGCTACAGAAGGCGGTTCACTTCCAAAGGACTAGCTGCCCTTGGGTCCAGAATTAGCACAGGGACTGCCTTTCTCTTCAAGGAAGGGAATTTGTAGGCTCTTGGGTATTTCACCAGTTAGCACCAGGCCAGCCCAGCAAGGATGCCAAGACCTGCTTCATTTGGATGCTGTTTGCCTACTCCCTTTTCAGTGAGGAAGTCAAGGAGGCAGCCCTGCTTTCTTGTTTCAATACAAACATTTCTTTATGGACCATTGGTTCCTTGCATTCACGGCTTAGGCCATCTTTTAACCCCTTCCAAAATAGTTTGTTTCCCAGCTCCTGCTTCTTCTCTATGTTGTGTTGAGAAGGATCTAAAACATGCTTCCTTAAACAGCTTTTGTTTTTGTTTCTAACCACAATCTAAATCTAAACCCTAGCCTAGCCTTTGGAGTTGACCAGTGGTTGTGAGTGTACCCTCATTGTTGCCAGTCAAGTGCAAATAAGCTGTAGATATGTCTGTTTGAGCACAAGGGCACTGTCAGGAATCCTTTGGGAAGAGCCTTCTTACATGTTTTCCTTCTTGCTTTTTTAATTTGTTCAGTCAAAGACAGCAAGATTAATCCTTCTAAATATTGTCTTTTATTAATGCTATTAGAGGCAAGATCCTGACCTATCTTTGCGTTTCTCTCCCCTTTATCCTAAAAGCTCTTAGCATGTCTGATCTCAGTTTTTCTTTCCAATCTCATTGCTTATTCAATCTTTTTGTTTGCTTCTCTTCACATCTCCTGACTCATTTTGTTCTTTCCTGCAAGGTAGGAGTGTCCTTTATTACTGTCCAATCATCTGATGCCTTGAGGCAGGAGTGGCCTTTATTACTGTCCAATCATCTCATGCTTTAAAGTCTTTGCTCAAAGCCTAGCTGGGTATTTTATTTTTAATGAAAGCGTTAAGGACTTCTCTAGGCCACATCACCTCTCCTCTGCTTTGCAACTCTGAGGATACCTGTTAGGCTTGAGAGATACTATAGAATAAGCTCTATGTCCTGCTGGCCCTGTGCAATTATTTTGTTTTATCTTCTGAATTGTAATGTTTTTATACCAATGGCTGGTATTTTTAAAATCCAGTAAAAAATATCTGTCACACTGTTGCATAGATGCTGTTGGGGACAAGGGCTGGTACATTTCAGTGTTCTTTCCATGTAGACCCTTGGGAGAAAAGTCTCTTAGTCCTCAAGACCCAGCATTGCTAGACTTCTCCTGAACTGATGCTTTGTTTTGATCTTATGGTCATCATGAGTCATGTCTTCTTCTTTTCATAGGCTCAGGGCCAGAATTGAAGCCCCCCAAGAGTAACCAAGCCAGGCTTAATGGCATGTGCTTGGAGGTAATAACATTAACTGTGGCTTCTTATTCTTATTTCCTGTCTTTATTTTTCTTTCCTCCAGTGTTCTCCCTTATTTATTTTGTACTCCTTCAATTGCGCATATCTTTGTAAAAACATTCAATCATTTTTTTGGAATTTGATGAGGACATCATACATATATACATGTGGAAAGCAAATAATCCTTTACATTATCTTTAAATAGTATGCAAAACATTAGTATATAGCTTGATTTTTTTTTTACATATACTTATACCCACGTAACTCCCACCTAGATAAAGATGTACACAATTCCAGAAACACTAGAAGGCATCACTTCCTTTGATTACTAATCTATCATTTTATATCTATGTATGTTGATTTCCCACTTGCTCTGAATATTGTTTAAGACTGTACTTGTCTGTATCTCACAAAAGCCTTCTATGGTTTCTTTTTTTTTTGGGGGGGGGGGTTGTTTTTGTTTTTCGAGCAGGGTTTCTCTGAGTAGCCCTGGCTGTCCTGGAACTCACTTTGTAGACCAGGCTGGCCTTGAACTCAGAAATCCACCTGCCTCTGCCTCCCAAGTGCTGGGATTAAAGGCGTGCGCCACCACGCCAGGCCTCTTCTATGGTTTCTAAGGCACAGTAAGCATTAAAGGGCCTAGTGTTTAGCCCTAACATCAGTGTAGCTTTCAGGGAGAAATGGAAGACTGAGCCATCCTCTTGACCCTGGACTTCATATGTCCAGTACAGGGTGTAGTGCTATGATGACCCTGAGCACACTGACTGAAAAGGTTTGTAGTATTTTTCACTGAATCAATTCAAGAGAACACTGGTAATTTCCTTAATTCTGGAAACCAAGCTGAGAAAATAGAAAATCCTGAGAAGTTACAGGGCACTTTATTTATTTATTTATTTATTTATTTATTTATTTATTATTTATTTATTTATTTGGCATAGCTTTACTAAGCCTTTCTCTGCCTTCTAAACACAGTAGAAGAACACAGGCAGGCTCCAGCTAGATGTAATAATAGACTTAGTTACAGTTTCACACCCTTCCACCCATAACCTCTTGGACTTTGTGACCAGGAGGCTCAGTCTCTCTCTACACAGGGGAAAACTGACAAACAAATAAACAAAAAACATGAGCACCCATGAAAGGGTTCACTTGGCAGCTTGGGCCCCACCAACTCATTCTTTTCTTACTTAAATGCCTTGGCAAAAAAAAAAAATCTGGAAATGCGGTCAGAAGTTCTCTTTTTCTTTGTGCCTGAAGATTATTATTACTGGACACCAAGAGAATAGTCTTGATTGAGAATTTATTTTGGAATGAATGTTTGCAAAGCATGTAAAAAAAAAAAACAGAGCAAAACAAGTGCATATTATTGACAATGATGGAAACAAACAATACAGATTTTCAAGAATGATTTTCATATATTTTGGTCTGCACTCTCTGGGACATCTGGTGAAGAAGCTTGTCCCTGAGCAAAACTGAATGGCAGGAGGTTGAGGAAGTCTTTCAAGTGCAAAGTAGGCCACAGTGAGAGAGAAACCAGAAAGTCAAAGAAGGGTATTAGGAAGATCCTGCTGCTTACTGGATGCCAGCTAACTTCTTGAAGCTGCAGTATTCACAGTTGTAAATTGAAGGGCTATACAATTAGCCCTTTGGTCCATTTGTATCTTGAAACATAAAAAAAAAAACTCTCTGATGTTATCTCTTACTTTTATCCCCTTGAGACTGACCACATCCTTAACAATTATGATAGTTTATTTTCACTAATTTAGTTTTCTTAAGATGGCAGTAAGCAGCATTTCCCAGGTTCTCTATTTCAGTTCCTGCCTTTAGGTTCCAGCTTTGAGTTCCTGCCTTTATGATGGACTGTAAGCTGTCAGACAAATAACCAGTTTGCTCCCCAAGTTGTATTTGGTCATTGGGTCTATCATCTATCACAGCAACAGAGAAGCAAACTGGAAAACCTGCAGATCTTGATCTTGTACACAAGAACAGTTGTATTTCTTGTTGGAGGTCTTTTTTTTTTTTTCAACTTTTTTATTAGATATTTTCTTAATTTACATTGCAAATGCTATCCTGAAAGTTCTCTCTCCCCTCCCCCCACCCTGCTCCCCTGCCCACCCACTCTCACTTCTTGGCCCTGGTGTTCCCCTGTACTGAGGCATATAAAGTTTGCAATACCAAGAGGCCTCTCTTCCCAATGATGGCCAACTAGGCCATCTTCTGCTACATATGCAGCTAGAGACATGAGCTCTGGGGGTTCTGGTTAGTTCATATTGTTGTTCCTCTTATAGGATTGCAGACCACTTCAGCTCCTGGGGTTCTATATCTAACTTCTCCATTGTGGGCCCTGTGTTCCATCCTATAGATGACTGTGAGCATCCACTTCTGTATTTGCCAGGCACTGGCATAGCCTCATACGAGACAGCTATATCAGGGTCACTTCAGCAAACTCTTGCTGACATATGCAATAGTGTCT
This sequence comes from Mus minutoides, assembly GCA_902729485.2. Classification (NCBI taxonomy): domain Eukaryota; kingdom Metazoa; phylum Chordata; class Mammalia; order Rodentia; family Muridae; genus Mus; species Mus minutoides. The sequence continues at coordinate 872,111 of LR750113.1, forward strand.
GAGTTTGGTGAATGATTATGGGATGGATCCCCTGATGGGGTAGTCTCTGGATGGTCCATCCTTTCGTCTTAGCTCCAAACTTTGTCTCTATAACTCCTCTCATGGGTATTTTGTTTCCTATTCAAAGGAGGAATGAAGTATCCACACACTGTTCTTCCTTCTTCTTGATTTTCTTGTGTATTGCAAATTGTATCTTAGATATTCTAAGTTTCTGGGCTAATATCCACTTACCAGTGAGTACATATCTAGTGACTTCTTTTGTGATTGGGTTACCTCATTAAGGATGATATCCTCCAGATACATCCATTTGCCCAAGAATTTCATAAATTCCTTTTTTTTAAAAGCAGAATAGTACTCCATTGTGTAAATGTACCACATTTTCTGTATTGATTCCTCTGTTGAGGGACATCTGGGTTCTTTCCAGCTTCTGGCTATTATAAGTAAGGCTGCTATGAACATAGTAGAGCATATGTCCTTTTTACCAGTTGGAACATCTTCTGGGTATATGCCCAGGAGAGGTATTGCTGGATCCTCCGGTAGTACTATGTCCAATTTTCTGAGGAAATGCCAGACTGACTTCCAGAGTGGTTGTACAAGCTTGCAATCCCACCAGCAATGACCTATGGTCACTTGTTGGAGGTCTTAAGGGCTCTTTCTTTAGAGACAACAATTGTATGGAATTAGACCAAAGGTGAACCCTATTTAGCAAGCTTTCTGAAACAAGGCAAGAGGCTGACACTTGCACATTTTAGTTCTGATGAAATGCAGCTCAGTCTTTTCCAGAGGAACTGTGTAATTTCATTGGGAAAAATAATAATGAAATCAGGATGTTGGTTCACAATTCTGTTTCCAATTTGTAACTTGTTAAAAGGCCCACTTAATTTTTTACACAACGTGTCTTGCATTCTTACCTTGCTGTTAATAATCCAGTATTAAAAGGTAATGATAATGACTTTGGAACCATAACTGTTTGAAGATTCATTAGATGTTTTACAGATCGTTATCTGTCCCTCCCAGAGCACCCATCATATCTGGGTCATTTTAAAACAACTTTCTTCCTACTTACAGTGGCTGTATAATATGTGTACATCTGTATATTTGTGTATATATATACCTATTAGATACCATTATGTTTTCTTCATTTGCATGTGTTTACCCCTTAGGATTGTGGTCTTGATCCTAAGAAAGAAAAAAAAGAAAGGAAGAAAAGAAGGAATAAGGAATAAAGGAAGGAAGAAGGAGGAGAGAGAAAGAGAGAGAGAAAGGGAGGGAGAGAGGGAGGGAGGGAGGGAGGAAGAAGGAAGGAAGGAAGGAAGGAAGGAAGGAAGGAAGGAAGGAAGGAAGGAAGGAAGGAAGGAAGGAAGGAAAAAGCAAACAAACCAATCCTGGCTCTTCCTCCTTCAACAACCATTACCTCCCAGCAACCTTTTATTTATGGGTGAGGCTTTGTGAGATTTTCATCTGTCCACATGTTGATGTGTTCTTTGCAGATCTTTGGCTGGCAGCTGTGTTGTTGAAACTTCCTGGGAGCAACATCCCTGCCCTGTCCAGAAGTACCTATCATGCAGCATCCTGATCTTTAGATTGCTTCAGTCGTTACCCTCACATTTCTACAATGTTTCCTGATTCTCAAGTGTAGGGGTTTTGTTGCGGATGTCCTATTTGGAGCTTATCCATGTATTCACTATATTTTGTTGAAATGTGGATGTAATAGTTTCCATCTTCTTCAGAAAGAAGCTCTTTCTTTCTTTCTTTCTTTCTTTCTTTCTTTCTTTCTTTCTTTCTTTCTTTCTTTCTTTCTTTTTTGTGAGGCATGAAAGCTGCACTTAGCTAAGGCAAGAATGAATATTTAAAAGGCAGCTGGAAACAACATTACTAATATGGCAGTATTAAGTTCTCCTACAGGGGCTAAAGAAATGGCTTAGTGGTTAAGAGCACTGATTACTCTTCCAGAGGTGCTGAGTTTAATTCCCGGCAACCACATGGTGGCTCACAACCATCTGCAATAGGATCTGTTGCCCTCTTCTGGTGTGTCTGAATACAGCTGCTGTCTACTCAGATAAATAAAATCAATAAATCTTAAGAGACTATAGAAGCTATGAGCTCTCAAACCATAGGTTCCTGGATAGGTTTACAGTACTAGACAGGAATTCCTTCTAAATAAGTGGGCCTGATTTCACAGCAGTTGGTTGCCCCTAACATGTAGGAGCCACTATTGCACTATTTGAGATATCTTATCAGTCCTATCATTGTTGTGGTTCTCAGGCTTGACAGGTAGGTAGGATGATTGGTTGCTTTTCTTCTTTGGCAGCTTACATGATACCTTGTGATAGTGTGAGAACTAGCCTTCAGGGAAGAAGCTACCAGGTCATTACCAGCTTGATTTATGCAAATCTTGTATCAAAGTTTGGAGTGTCTTAAACAAGATTTGCCTTCACGTTCTGAAAGGCAACTAAGAGCAGTGGCCATAGCCTATATTATTTTTTGTGGGTGATCTCAAGGACATCCCTAGCCAACAACTTGAAGGGCAGTATCTCCTAATTGGGGCTAAATTTTTTGTTGGATAATTTGCAGGTCTGAGATGAGCACTATTCTACTATTTAGGGTAACAAAATTAACACAACATGTACAAAAATAAAGCAGTAAATTTTTAATGTATTTTTTTTTCTGAACATCAAAACTACTAGTTTTTCTTCCTCACTCTTCCTCTTTATTAGATACCGTTTGCCAGTTAAGTCTTCCTTATTTTCCTGCTCCCTCTTCATAGGCCTCGGGTCTTGTTATTTCTATCTGCATGTTCCGTTCCCCTCCTCTGGTCACTTTATATTTTTCTTGTTTCTATGGTTACTCCAGGTTATATTCAAACCAAAAACTTTGAATCTAAGAATGCATCTGGACTTGGGATTTGCAGGCAGAAGACGTTTTAGTCATTTCATTATTCTCACTTGTTATGGGTCTGAATAAGCTGTTGAACTCTTCTTGGTTTAATTTTGGTGGTCCCCACCTTTTAAAAAATGCATCTATTTCTTTTAGGTTTTTCCAGGTTTATGGACAATATTTTTTGGTGTTTGTTTTTGTTTTTGTTTTGTACTCCCTTATAATTCACTGAATTTCCGTAGTGTATATTTTAGTGCTCCCTCTTGGTATCTTACTTTAGTAACTTGGTCATTCACTTTCTTTTGGTTAATTCAGTGTCTCTCACTATTCTTGGTGCTCATTTATTTATGTGTGTGTTTGTTATTATTCAATTAATTTCTTTTATGATTTTTAAATTATTTCTTACCATATGCTCATTTTGTCTTTGTTCTTGTTTTTCAAAATCTTCAGGTATATCATTAGGCAATTTATTTGTGTTGTTGGCAATTTATTTTTTGATTGACTATTTTTTTAAATGTAGGCACTTAGTGCTACATATTTTCTTCTTGGAACTACTTTTAAAACATCCCGGAACTTTTGGTGAATTGTCTTTCTATTTTCACTTATGTCCAGGATTTTAAATCTACCTTCTTTGATCTCTTGTTCAGTCATATGCTGTTCAGTCTTCATGAGCCTGTGTAATGTCTAGAAACTCTTTTGTTCCAAACGTTGATCTTTACTTTTGTAGTCATATGAGAAACATGGAATTAATTAATGTTTTATACTTCACATATCTCTGTATATGATGCGAGAAAGAAAAAGAGAAAGAAACTTCCACAGACTACTATAAAAAAGAAAAGTATTGGGTGAAATATTTGAGTAAAATAGTTACTTTTTGTTAGGTTTTCTTAATGAATGAGGTCAATTAATTCCTATGTTTTTCTATTTTTTGCTCAGATGTACTATCTAATGGAGAAACTGGGGTACTGAAATTACCCACTATTGCTGAGTCAGGGTTAATTTTTATTTTCAAGTTCAATACAATTATTTTTTTTTATATAAAACTGAACATGTGAGAACTTAGTGCATGTATATTAAGTAGTATAATGTCTTCTTAATTAATTGTCACCTTGCTCATACTGAAGTATCCTTCTTCATCTCTTCTAATTAACCTTGGTTTGAAGTCTATTTTGTCAGATATTAGGTTATCAAAACCTCCTGGTTTCGTTTGCTTAGAATACTTTTCTTCCCAACCTTTCACTTTGAAGAGGAACCTATTCTTAAAGGTGAGATGTATCTCTTATAGATAGCAGAATGATAGATCTTATTTCTTAGTCCATCCAACTAACCTGTGTTTTTAGATTAGGAAGTTGAGGCCATTAATATTGCAAGTTATTGTTGAAAACTGACTGCTGACTGCTGTCACTCTGCTATTTTTCCATGTTATATTCTTAGTCCTGGTTTCTCTTTCAGTAGTCAGCCATATTTGTTTTCTTTCTATTGTCTCCCGGCTATGCTTGCTTCTTTTTTCAGTCTGAAGTATTACCTCTAGAGTTCTCTGTCAGATTTATTTTGTGGGCATGAATTCTTTTAGCCTGTCTGTATCATGGAAAGGTTTTCAATAGTGAGCAATAAGTCTAGCTTGGCATCTGTGGTCTTTTAGAACTTAAAAGTATATTTCTTCAAGTTTTCCCATCTATTAAAGTTTCTGTCAAGTCTTGGCTATTACTCTGATTGCTTTGTTCTTATGTGTGATTTGTGAGGAGTTTTGGTTTTTTGATTAGTTGTGTGGCTGAGTATGTTGAGCGGAAGTTTGGTTCTATTTTTGTTGTTGTTTGAACATGGTTGATTTTTGGTCAGGTAGGAGGAATGAGCAGGCTAGCCCCTCAGATACTCAGTGGTGATTATTGATTAGAGATTCTTGGTGATTCCAATTTAGTGTTAGCCTGTGTGAATTTAGTGGTAGCCTGTCTTAGAATGATGTGACACTATTTGGCAATGTCAGAGAAAATTCCCTGCTATGGCTACCAGCAAGACCTGGGCATGCAAAGGCAGTTTGAAGCCATGAACCAGGCAGAATCTTTAAAAAGCACAAAAATGTGGTCCTTGATGAGCCTGGACATGGAGGGCAAAGGGCAACACAAGTCTAGAAACCTAGAACAGACTCAACAAGAGAACACATAGATAAGTCTGAGTCAAAAGTCATTACAGAAGCAGCTCCTACCTTGTCCCAGAGGGCAGTGTGAGGTGGGTGCCCCAGGTCATTTTAGGCAAGAGAGCGCAAGGATTCATCTTTGCCTGGATTGGGGCTTCAAGGGGATAAGTGAAGGGTGGGGTGGCCACAGGATGCTAGACCAGACTCAACCTGAAGTGTCTCTTTGTACTGTGTTGCACTCATTTTTCCAAAGCAAGTGTGAGAGGGGAGTGTTAGTAATAGTTTACTTATTCCATGAGTGTAAGTTGAACAATCCTGTACACCACAGGTGCTATAGAACAAATGTTTGTGCTCCACTGAAGTGTCTGAAGGTAGAACCTCTGGGACCTGATTCAATCACAAGAATAAAGCTCTGGGGGATGGGATTAATGTCTTTTTAAAGAGGCTCCAGACAATTGACTTAGCCTTTCTGCCAGCTAAAAGACACCATATATAAACCAGGGAGTAGAACTCACCAGTTGTTTTGTATTAATCATAGATTTGTTTTTATACTATACTGTAAGGGTTAGATTTCTGTTTTTAAAATCCAGTAGGAGGGCCAGGCATGGTGACACATATCTTTAATGTAAGCAATGGGGAGGCAGAGACAAACTCATCTCTGTGAGTTGAGGCCATTTTGGTCTACATGATGAGTTTTAGGCTAGCCAGAGCTACATAATGAGACCACAAGTCTAAAGTAAAATAAAACATAAAATAAATCTACTGAGTTTATAATATGTTCTTAGAACACTGGAATAGACTGGTTTCAAGACAGTAGATGTTTGGTAGTTTATGATAAACCCCTGCCTTTGTGGATGCTGAAAGGTAAAGTTTTAATGCAGAAATCAGCAACATAAATATAGCATTTTCTCTGAAGTTAAGCCTAACCTCACTTGGCTACAGTGGTGCTGTTGCTAGGCCTACTGCATCCTTCCTTGGGAACTGGTCCTGAGTCCTTCTCTTATCATCTGTGGACACTCTCAACCAGAATCAGGAATACCACACTCTTCCTGACTACAGATACTTGTGAGTTTGGTTTTAGAATACAGTATCTGCATTTATGTAATGTCTGCTACATCTACTCCTGTTTGCTAGAGCTCAATTCATGTGTTATGAAAGTTAGGGATCTATGGAGCTTACCCATAGTTTCATAGTTTCATTTCAACCCAGAGTTTCTCCCAATCTCTCTCTCTCTTACTGGTAAGTAAAGTTTTTTGAGGATCCTGGATTTAAGTGAATAAAAAAACCAACTCATAGCCTCAGTGTGAAAGAACATTAACAAAGTTTTCTGTTTGATTCTTTCAAATTCAGGCCTGATCACTAATCATTCATATACAAGGTGGCTTCGCCCTGATGTAAGAGACTGTTGTATTTTTTTTCTTGGGCACTTCAACCATTCTCCTTCGATAGTTCTATTAATCTTGCAGTGTGTCTCAAAGTTAAAACTATTTCCAGATTTTTTAAGCTAAAAGTGATTTGTTTTTTATCATTAATGAACCTTTTTGGTGTGGGTTTTTATACTGTATAATACAGGCACAACAAACCTCATAGGAGAAATATTAGAGAAATCTTTCAGAACAGATGTTAAATGCTACTTTAAAAATCAGAAAACTCGCCGGGCGTGGTGGTGCACGCCTTTAATCCCAGCACTCGGGAGGCAGAGGCAGGCGGATTTCTGAGTTCGAGGCCAGCCTGGTCTACAAAGTGAGTTCCAGGACAGCCAGGGCTAGACAGAGAAACCCTGTCTCAAAAAACCAAAAAAAAAAAAAAAAAAAAAAATCAGAAAACTCATTTCGCCCAAAGTTACCCTAGCAAGACAGACAGCGTGCTGACAAACACATACAGCTTTAACCTTTGAGCTAGGGAGGATGTTCCTGCCTGTGACCCTTTGTGATAAATATCTTCTGATATAATCTTTGAAAAGCATAAATTCTTTGTCTAGGGGAAAGGGCTCAATAAAATGAGGTGATCAAATATACTTTGTATAATCTGCATATTAAGTATCCCTCAAACCTCAGATGTTCAAGACTTGGTCAATGGTGCTGTGCAGAGTTGGTATTTGACTTAGAGGTGGAGCTTAGTTGGAGGGCATAGCTGGTTGGGAATACCATCTTGAGGGGGAATCTTGTTCACCTTGACCTTAACACCTTGGCTCTTTGTTTCCAGGTCCACATAAAATGACATTTTTCCCATGATGCTCTTCTGCTGTAATGTGTTGCTAGAGACCATTGGAACCTGTGGAATCAAGAATCAGAATAAGTGAGTGCCCTGAGCAGAACTTGGTGAGAACTCTGCAGCCAGTCCCACAACATCAAGAGGAAGACCCACTTCCAGATGCTCTAACACATCCAGGACCACAGAATCAGAGGTGAGGAGGACACAACATCTGCCCCAACACCAGAAGTAACTCAGACTAGGGGGAACCAGGCACCCAGGGACTCTGCCCAACCAATGGCACACATTCCTTCTGGTCTGGGCCAGTGCCCTGAGCAGACCTTGGGAAGGAACTCTGCAGCCAGTCCCACAACACCTAGAAAAAGCTACACTCCAAGATGCTCTAACACACCCAGGACCACAGGACCACAGAATTCCAGGATGCCAGGGGCTTGGTCACACCAGAATCTCAGGGTCCCAGAGGCAGCATGACTCCCAGGAGCTCTGACACACCCAGCATCTTAGGATCTCAGGATCCCAGAATCATAGGATCACAGGAAGGACAGGTTCTTGTCAGATATAGTGAGGGCAGGTAGCACAATAGATAATCAGATGGCAGGAGGCAAGCATAAGAACATAAGCAACAGAAACCAAGGCTACTTGGCAATATCAGAACCCAGTTCTCCCCCCTGTAGCAAGCCCTGGATAAACCATTACACCGGAAAAGCAAGATTTGGATCTAAAATCACTTCTCATGGTCATGATAGAAGACTTTAAGAAGGACATAAATAACCCCCTTAAAGAAATACAAGAGAATACAAGTAAACAGCTAGAAGCCCTTAAAGAAGAAACATAAAAATCCCTGAGAAAAGGTACAGGAAAACACATCCGAACAGGTGAAGGAAATGAACAAAAACATTCAAGATCTAAAAATGGAAATAGAAACAATAAAGGAGTCACAAAGAAAGATAACCCTGGAGTTAGGAAACCTAGGAAAGAGATCAGGAGACATAGATGCAAGCATCACCAACAGAATACAAGAGATGGAAGAGAGAATCTCAGGTGCAGAAGATACCACAGAAAACATTGACACAGCAGTCAAAGAAAATGCAAAAAGCAAAAGCTCCCAACCCAAACATCCAGGAAATCCAGGACACAATGAGAAGACCAAACCTAAGGATAATAGGTATAAAAGAGAGTGAAGATTCCCAACTTAAAGAGCCAGTAAATATCTTCAACAAAATTATAGAAGAAAACTTCTCTAACCTAAAGAAAGTGATGCACGTGAACATGCAAGAAGCCTACAGAACTCCATATAGACTGGACCAGAAAAGAAATTCCTCCCATCACATAATAATCAAAACACCAAATGCACTAAACAAAGAAAGAATATTAAAAGCTATAAGGGAAAAAAGTCAACTAACATATAAAAGCAGACCTATCAGAATTAGACCATACTTCTCACCAGAGACTATGAAAGCTAGATGATCCTGGGCACATGTCATACAAATCCTAAGAGGAAACAAATGCCAGATAAGGCTGTGATACCCAGCAAAACTCTGAATTACTGTAGATGGAGAAAACAAGATATTCCATGACAAAAACAAATTTACACAGTATATTTCCATATTTCCAACCCTACAAAGGATAATAGATGTGAAACACCAGTACAAGGAGGGAAACTACAGTCTAGAGAAATCAAGAAAGTAATCTTTCAATAAACCCAAAATAAGATAGCCACACAAACATAATTCCATCTCTAACAACATAAATAACAGGAAGTAGCAATCACTTTTCCTTAATATCTCTTAACATCAATAGACTCAATTCTTTCAAAAAGACAGCCTGATCTTCCTTCTGAACCCAGCGGAGGCTGCTAAGGGCTCCAGAGTGCTCTCCACACCGCAGGACCTCAGAAACACCTCAGGATCATGGGTGAGTGGAACTCAACATCAGCTTCAAGAATTGAGGAGGGTCTTGTGCCTGCAAGGAAAGGGCCAAAGGAACCCGGCCCGACCAGAGGCTGGGATCTGCTCCAGCCGGGGCCACCCCTGCCATCTTCCTTCTGAGCCCAGAAGAGGCTGCTAAGGGCTCCAGAGTGCTCTCCAAATCTCAGGACCTCAGCAACACCTCAGGATCACAGGTGAGTGGAATGCAACATCAGCTTCAAGAATCTCGGAGGATCTTGTGCCGGCAGGAACCTTGACCGACCAGAGGCTAGGATCCATTCTGGTGCGGGACAGCCCTGCCATCTTCTGCATGAACCCAGTCGAAGGCGTCTAGGGCACCAGAGGACTCTCCTTGCTGCAGGACCTCTAGCAAACCTAGGACCTCCTGATCACCTGAGAGCACATGGACAATAGCAGCAACAGAGCTTCTTGGTCAGGGTCCTGTCGGGCCTTAATCCTCAGCCAGGAAACAGAGCTGAGACCCAGATCCCTGGNCAGGGCCATTACGTGGGAGGGGGTGGGTAGGGGAGCAGGGCGGGGACGCGGGAGGGTAAGGGAAAATTTCTGGATAACATGTGAAATGTAAATGAAGAAAATATCTAATAAACAGAAAAAAAAAGAAAAAAAAAGTCCCTCAAGGAATTGCAGAATACTGTTAAACAAGGAGAAGCCCTTAAAGAGGAAACACAAAAATCCCTCAAGGAATTACAGGAGAACACTGCTAAACAGGTAGAAGTCCTTTAAAAACTACAGGCACACATTGCTAAACAGGTAGAAGGAACACAAAAATCCCTTAAAGAGTTACAGGAAAACACAAACAAACAGACAATGTAATTTAAGAAAACCATCCAAGATCTAAAAAGGGAAGTAGAAACAATGAAGAAAACCCAAAGGGAGACAACTCTGGAGATAGAAACCCCAGGAAAGAAATCAGGAACCATAGATGTGAGCATCAGCAACAGAATACAAGAGATGGAAGAGAGAATCTCAGGTACAGAAGATACCATAGGGAACATGGACACAACAATCAAAGAAAATGCAAAAAGCAAAAATATCCTAACTCAAAATATACAGGAAATCCAGGACACAATGAGAAGACCAAACCTACGGATAATAGGAGTAGCTGAGAATGAAGATTTTCAACTTAATGTGCCAGCAAATATCTTCAACAAAATTATAGAAGAAAACTTTCCATACCTAAAGAAAGAGATGCCAATGAACATACAAGAAGCTTGCAGAACTCCAAATAGACTGGACCAGAAAGGAAATTCCTCCCGACACATAATAATCAGGACAACAAATGCACTAAATAAAGACAGAATGTTAAAAGCAGTAAGAGAAAAAGGTCAAGTGACATATAAACTCAGAACTATTAGAATTACTCCAGCTTTCTCACCAGAGACTATGAAAGTCACAAGATCCTGGACAGATGTTATACAGACTCTAAAAGAACATAAATGCCAGCTACTATACCCAACAAAACTCTCAACTATCATAGATGGAGAAACCAAAGTATTCCATTACAAAACAAAACTCACACAATATCTTTCCACGAATCCAGTGGAAGTTTCCTATTATTTCTCTTTTGTGGTTGTGTTTCTACCTTTGATGTGGGATCTTTTTCGTTCTTTCATTAAGAAATTGTTTTGATTTTCTTCTGTCGGTGTTCTTGTCTAAGGGTTGAAATTGTTGTTTTTATAGTACTTCGTTGTTAATGAAAAGAAATTAAAGATAATTGTATAACCTGAGTTAAGGGGTTATGAAAGGCATAGACTAACAGATTGGCTACACAAACAGGACCCAACATTTTGCTGCTAACAGGAAACCCACCTTAGGGATAAAGGCAGACACTACCTCAGGGTAAAAGGCTGGAAAACAATTTTCCAAACAAATGTTTCAAAGAAAGAAGCTGGAGTAGCCATTCTAATATCAAATAAAATTGACTTCCAACCCAAAGTTATCAAAAAAAGACAACAATGGGCAATTCATACTCATCAAAGATACAATCTACAAAGATAAACACTCAATTCCAAATATCTAATACTCCTAATGCAGGGGCAGCCACATTCATTAAAGAAACTTTAGTAAAGTTCAAAGCACATATTGTACCTCACACAATAATAGTGGGATACTTAAACACCCCACTCTCACCAATGGACAGATCCTGGAAACAGAAACTAAGCAGAGACACATGGACACTAACAGAAGTTATGAAACAAATAGATTTAACAGATATCTACAGAACATTTTATCCTAAAAAGGATATACCTTCATCTCAGTGCCTCATGGTACCTCCTCCAAAATTGACCATATAATTAGTCACAAAACAGGCCTCAACAGATATAAAAATATTGAAAGTATCCTATGCATCCTATCAGATCACCACAGACTAAGGCCGAACTTCAATAACAGAATGAATAAAATAAAGCCAACATTCAAGTGGAAACTGAACAACACTCTACTCAATGATACCTTGGTCAAGAAAGAAATAATGAAAGAAATTAAAGACTTTTTAGAGTTAATGAAAATGAAGCCACACATACCCAAACTTATGGGACACAATGAAAGCAGTCCTAAGAGGAAAACTCATAGCCCTGAGTGCCTCCAAAAAGAAACTAGAGAGAGCATACACTAGCAGTCTGACAGCACACCTAGAAGCTCTAGAATGAAAGGAAACAAGTTCAGCCAAGAGGAGTAGACAGCAGAAAATAACCAAATTTAGAGCTGAAATCAACCAAGTGGAAACAAAAGGAACTATTCAAAGAATCAACCAAATCAGGAGCTGGTTCTTTGAGAAAATCAAGATAGATAAACCCTTAGCCAGACTAACTAGAGGGCACAGGGACAGTATCCTAATTAACAAAATCAGAAATGAAAAGGGAGACATAACAACAGATCCTCAGGAAATCTAAAACATCATCAGATCCTACTACAAAAGGCTATACTCAAGAAAACTGGAAAACCTAGATGAAATGGACAACTTCCTAGACAGATACCAGGTACCAAAGTGAAATCAGGATCAGACTAAGGATCTTAAGAGTCCCATTTACCCTAAGGAAATAGAACCAGTCATTAATAGTCTCCCAACCAAAAAAAGCCCAGGACTAGATGGGTTTATTGCAGAGTTCTATCAGACCTTCAAGAAGACCTGATTCTAACTCAAAGTATTCCACAAAATAGAAACAGAAGGTACCCTACCCAATTCATTCTATGAAGCCACAATTACTCTGATACCTAAACCACACAAAGATCCAACAAAGAAAGAGAACTTCAGACCAATTTCCCTTATGAATTTTGATGCAAAAATACTCAATTAAATCCTTGCAAACCGAATCAAAGAACACATCAAAAGGATCATTGATCATGACCAAGTAGGCTTCATCCCAGGGACGCAGGGATGGTTTAATATATGGAAACCCATCAACGTAATTCACTACATAAACAAACTCAAAGAAAAAAAAATCACATGATCATCTCCTTAAATGCTGAGAAAGCATTTGGCAAAATCCAACACCCCTTCATGATAAAAGTCATGGGAAGAACAGGAGTTCAAGGCCCATAGCTCAACATAATAAAAGCAATATACAGCAAACCAGTAGCCAACATCAAAGTAAATGGAGAGAAGCTGGAAGCACTAAAATCAGGGACTAGACAAGGATGCCCACTTTCTCCCTACCTATTCAATACAGTACTTGAAGTCCTAGCCAGAGCAATTCGACAACAAAAGGAGATCAAGGGCATTCAAATTGTAAAAGAAGAAATCAAAATATCACTATTTGCAGATGATATGATAGTATATATAAATGACCCTAAAAATTCTACAAGAGAACTCCTAAACCTGATAAACAGCTTCAGTGCAGTAGCTGGATATAAAATTAACTAAAAAAAAAAAAAAAATCATTGCCTTTCTCTACACAAAGGATAAACTGCATGAGAAAGAAATTAGGGAAACAACACCCTTCACAATATTCACAAATAATATAAAATACCTTGGTGTGACTTTAACTAAGGAAGTGAAAGATCTGTATTACAAGAACTTCAAGTCTCTGAAGAAAGAAATTGAAGAAAATCTCAGAAAATAGAAAGATCTCCCATGCTCATGGATTGGCAGGATTAATATAGTCAAAATGGCTATCTTGCTGAAAGCAATCTACAGATTTAATGCATTCCCCATCAAAATTCCAACTCAATTCTTCACTGAGTTATAAAGGGCAATTTTCAAATTAATCTGGAATAACAAAAAACCTAGGATAGCAAAAAATATTCTCAACAATAAAAGAACCTCTGGTAGAATCACCATGCCTGACCTGAAGCTGTATTACAGAGAAATTGTGATAAAAACTGCATGGTCCTGGTACAGGGACAGACAGGTATATCAATGGAATAGAACTGAAGACCCAGAAATAAACCCAGACGCCTATGGTCACTTGATCTTTGACAAGGGAGCTAAAACCATCCAGTGGAAAAAAGAAAGCATTTTGAATGAATGGTGCTGGTACAACTTGTGGTTGTCATGTAGAAGAATGAGAATTGATCCTTTTTTTTTTTTTTTTTGGTTTTTCGAGACAGGGTTTCTCTGTATAGCTTTGGCTGTCCTGGAACTCACTCTGCAGACCAGGCTGGCCTTGAACTCAGAAATCTGCCTGCCTCTGCCTCCCGAGTGCTGGGATTAAAGGCGTGTGCCACCACGCCCAAATTGATCCATTCTTATCCCCTTGTACAAAGCTCAAGTCTAAGTGGATCAAAAAACTCCACATAAAACCGGAGACACTGAAATTTATATTGGAGAAAGTGGGGAAAAGCCTTGAAGATATGGGCACTGGGAAAAATTCCTAAACAGAACAGCAATGGCCAGTGCTGTAAGATTAATAATCAACAAATGAGACCTCATAACATTGCAAAGTTTCTGTAGGGCAAAAGGTACTGTTAATAGGACAAAATGCCACCAACAGATTGGGAAAGAATTTTTACCAATCCTAAATCTGATACAGGATTAATATCCAATATATGCAAAGAGCCCAAGAAGCTGAACTCCAGAATTTCAAATAACCTCATTAAAAAATGGGGTACAGAGCTAAAGAAAGAATTTTCAACTGAGGAATACCGAAGGGCTGAGAAGCACATGAAAAACTGTTCAACATCCTTAATCATCAGGGAACTGCAAATCAAAACAAGCCTGAGATTTCACCTCACACCAGTCAGAATGGCTAGGTTCAAAAATTCAAGTGACAGCAGATGCTGGCGAGGATGTGGAGAAAAAGGAACACTCCTCCATTGCTGGTGTTATTACAAGCTGATACAACCACTTGGGAAATCAGTCTGGAGGTTCCTCAGAAAACTAGACATAGTATTACCAGTAGATCCAGCAATAACCCTCCTGGGCATATACCCAGAAGATGTCCCAACTGGTAATAAGGACACATGCTCTACTATGTTCATAGCATACCTATTTAGAATAGCCAAAAGTTGGAAAGAACCCAGATGTTACTCAATAGAGGAATGGATACAGAAAATGTGGTACATTTATACAATGGAGTACTACTCAGCTATTAAAAACAATGAATTTATATAATTTTTGGGCAAATGGCTGTATCTGGAGGATATCATCCTGAGTGAGGTAACCCAATCAAAAAAAAAAAAAAAAAAAAAAAAAGAAGTCACTGGATATGCACTCACTGATAAGTGGATATTAGAAACCTAAAATACCCAAATACAACTTCCAAAAAATCAAGAAGGAAGACCAACGAGTGGATACTTCATTCCTCCCTAGAATAGGGAATAAAATATCCTTGGTAGGAGTTGCAGAGACAAAGTTTGGAGCTAAGACAAAAGGATGGACCCTCTAGAGACTGCCCCAGCTGGAGGTCCATCCCATAATCAGCCACCAAACGCAGACACTACTGTATTTGCCAGCAAGTTTTTGTTGAAAGGACACTGATATGGCTGTCTCCTGTGAGGCTTTGTCAGTGCCTGGCAAATACAGAAGTGGATGCTCACAGTCATCTATAGGATGGAACACAGGGTTCCCAATATAGGAGCTAGAGAAAGTACCCAAGATTCGAAGGGGTCTGCAACCCTATAGATGGAACAACAATATGAACTAATAAGTACCCCCAGAGCTCATGTCTCTAGCTGCATATGTAGCAGCAGATGGCCTAGTTGGCCATCATTGGGAAAAGAGGCCCCTTGGTCTAGCAAACTTTATATGCCCCAGTACAGGGGAATGCCAGGGCCAAGAAGTGGGAGTGAGTGGGTAGGGAAGCAGGGAGTGGGGAGAGTATAGGGAACTTTTGGGATAGCATTTGAAATGTAAATGAAGAAAATATCTAAAAAAAAAAAGTCATAGAGTAAAAGACTATGTATGTAAATAGGACTCAGCATTTTGCTGCATACAGGAAACACATCCTAGTGACAAAGACAGACACTACCTCAGAGTAAAGTTTGGAAAACAATTTTCCAAACAAAGTGTCACAAGAAACAAGCTGGAGTAGCCATTCTAATATCAAATAAAATTGACCTTCAACCAAAAGTTATCAAAAAAAAAAAAAAAAGATAAGAAAGGACCCTTTATACTGGAATTTTCAAAGGAAAAATCTACCAAGATGAACTCTCTATTCTGAAAATCTATGCCCCAAATGCAAGCGCACCCACATTCATAAAAGAAACTTTACTAAAGCTCATAGCACACACACATCACACCCCACACAATAATAGTGGGAGCCTTCAATATCCTACTCTCAGCAATGGAGACATCCTGGAAACAGAAACTAAACCAAGACACAGTGAAACTAACAGAAGTTAAGGACAGAATGGTCTTAACATATATCTATAGAACATTTCATCCTTAAAACAAACAAAAAAAGAATATACTTTCTTCTCAGCACCTCATGCTACCTTCTCCAAAACTGACTATATAATTGGTCACAAAACAGGCCTCAACAGATATAAGAAGATTGAAATAATCCCATGTACCCTATCGGATCACTTCAGACTAAGGCTGTTGTTCTTAAATACCAACTAAAACAATGGAAAACACACATGTACATGGAAAAGCTGAACAACACTCTACTCAATGATGATGTGTCCAAGGAAGAAACAAAGAAAGAAATTAAAGACCTTTTAGAGTTTAATGAAATGAAGACATATCATACCAAAACTTATGGGACATAATGAAAGCAGTCCTAAGAGGAAAACTCAGCTTTGAGTGTTGCCAAAAAGAAAATGAAGAGAGCTTACACTAGCAACTTGACAGCACAACTGAAAGCTCTAGGACAAAAAGAAGCAAATATACCCAAGAGGAGCAGACAGCAGTAAATAATCAAACTTAGGGCTGAAATCAACCAAATAGAAACAAAAAGAACTATACAAAAATCAACAAAACCAGGACTTGGTTCTTTGAGACATTTGACAAGATAGATATACCTTTAGCCAGACTAACCAGAGGGCACAGAGACAGTATCCAAATTAATAAAATCTGAAATGAAAAGGGAGACATAACAACAAATTATATCTTAAAATAATCATTCTGTTTGTTGAATATTAACAGTTGAAAATATTAAAATGATGTTCTACAAACAAACAACCAAAAAATAATCAGAACATTTTTTTTCCTCTTCAGAAAGCAAATCCCTGGACATAGCTCAATTGTACTCCTAGTTATTTTATTTCAAAACTGACTAATACACCTATATTTTTTAAATACAAGAATTAGAATTTGTAACTTTTTCTGGAGTGAAGCATTTCACCAGTTTCTCCCAAGCACAGTTGACAGCTTAACTGGAGGAGCCTAGTCAGGGTGAGAACCTATGCAGCAATCACTGTTGTCTGCCAGTCCCTGCACCCTGAACAGAGGTGCCCTGGGCAGGAGAGTTGTGGAGCTGAGTACAAAGGTAGATTGTCACCTGCTAGGAAGCTGTAAACTACCTTTAGCACTTCTTGGACAAATGGCAATGTTATGATCTCTGGTGTAGCACTCAGCCAACAAAGACTGTTGTTAACTATGGTGGTGGCTTTTTCTCATACCCTTGGATGCTGCCATCACCTTCTCTTATTCTCTTACCCATGAACCCAGAAATCTGTGGTGTTGGAAAGCAAAGTTCCAACAAATAGCCATGGGAACAAGTCATTACTCAACTTCACTCCGAAAAAGCAGGACTCAAAAAGACATATAATTACTCTGGGTTGGGAGCTGCCAGTTGTCTGTATACATCACTTAAACATAGCTAGTTTATGCTTAATAGGTCTCCTTCAATGTCAGCCTCATTGAGATTAGTAATGATCTACTCGCTTTCCTTCAACAGGACCCCCTTTGCTCTTCAAATGCTGACACAAATAGAATACGCCTGTTCTCATGAACCATGTCCTGACACTTGTCCCTAAAATATGCACAGGATGTAGCACAATTCTGGGCACATTTTCTAGGTGCCTTGTCAGAAAAGAGCAAGCTACAGGGCCTTGCACTTTTGCCTAAGGAGCTCACTTTCCTCTCTGAGCATAATCTTGTGCATATGTTATGTTAGAAAAAAAAAATCTTGAGAAAACTTGAGGACCATTAATAGATCTCAGTGCTGTTTGCTCCTGCATCTGTTAATACATTCCCCATGCCAATGCCTTCTCTCAACTAAAGAGAAAGATGTAGGCACATACAGATGACACCTGTTTTAAATATTGGTGATAGAATGTTACATAATTCTGGAACATTCTAATGAAAGACACCTGGAGGATTTTGTACCAATTCAGCAACATGTACTCCTCCGACATCTTGGAGAGCATCTCCGAGTGACAGAGAGATTATGATGGAATGTTGTGCTTGGGTTTGGGTTGGGTTTGAAGGGACAGGAATAAGGCTCCACGACTAGTGTACTGTGCCTCAGACTTTTAGTGTGGTTTCCAATCAGATGAGTCAGGATGGCGATGCTTTGAATCAAAGAAGCTGCTGCTATGGAAAGGGGGATTTTTAAAAAAGGAAAAGAAGAGAAAAGTAAGTCAGAATAAAATAATTTCTACATTCACTTAGATATCCGAAATGGCTTCAAACTTGTGAAGTTTGTTGCTTTACTTTTTTTCAGGCTAAATCATTTGTTTTCTGCACTGAGCAGAAGACTTTTGGATATTCTTTATGTTCTAGGTACTGGCCAGGAGAAAGATGTGTGTGTGTGTGTGTGTGTGTGTGTGTGTGTGTGTGTGTGTGTGTGTGTGTGTGAAAACCCAGTAAACAGAACATTAAAGCAGTGTGCTGAGGGAGATGATCAGGACTTGTTCATGGAAGCCTTTTGGAGGGTCAGGTAATTTAGGATGTTCTAGGAAGGAATCACTAAGGACAAAGCTCATAACCTGGTTCAAGAATTTACAAGACTTTATCAAAACTAGCCTAGACCATGATCTAGGATTATGATGATAACCAAAGACAGACTACAAAAGCTTCTAGGCAGTTGATGGCAGGGATTAAGAGATTACTGACCAGATCTGGAAACTGGGAAAAAGACATGGGCATCATTAGAAATCATAATTGGATGGTTCTGGCATCCTGCTAAACAGGGTATGGATTGGGCAGGGTAACATAGCCCAGTGATGACTCAACTCTAGCCCTGTCTAAGCTGGATGTGAAAGTACTCTTAAAAGTATAGGCCTAAAGATAAGTAATCCCTTAGCAAAGGCAACAGTCTGAACAAGGAAAGCAAGTTCAGGAATATAAAGGATGGTGGATGTGACTGGCAGAGGTTAGTCAGTAATTAGAACTAGAAGGATACACACTGGGAAATGGAAAGTACATCTGATCCACTCTGTCTCCTGATATGTAACTGCTGGGCAGTAGACCATGAGATGAAGCCTGGTAAGGTCAAACCAAAAACTTGAAGGCAAAGAGACCTTGCAGGGACAGGAGCAGCTTTGTCTGCTTCTGGCACCAAGCCCCTGTCACACAGCTGCAACTCCCCATAGATTTTTGGCCATCAGTCAAGTAAGGGCAACACCCTAAACCCTTCCACATGTAGACGAAGCATCCCTTACATCTTTTTATTTTTTTATTAGATATCTTCTTTATTTACATTTCAAATGTTATCACCTTTCCTGGTTTCCCCTCTGAAAACCTCCTATCTCCTCCCCCTTCCTGCTCCAACATGAAGTAAGGACACACATGATGCACTATGTCCATAGCAGCCTTATTTATAATGGCCAGAAGCTGGAAATAACCCAGATGTTCTTCAACAGAGGAATGAATACAGAAAATGTGGTACATTTACACAATGGAGTACTACTCAGCTATTAAAAACAACGAATTTATGAAATTCTTAGGCAAATGGATGGATCTGGAGGATATCATCCTGAGTGAGGCATCCCTAACATCTTAGACCAAGACAATAGGAAAAGAGATGTGACCACAGTCAAGTAGGTTCAAAACAGAGTTCTCCAGGCTAATGAGGTATATAGAGGCTAGGAGGGCTTTGCCAAAGCTTCCCTTCCCAGACATTCCTCCCTGCAAAAGGTATTTAATCTCAGGCCCACCCTGAGAAGTGGGATATGGTTTTATGCATCCCTTTTCTGCCATGACAATAAACTGTTTGGAACCATGGACTGCCTCTTTTCATGGAGATCCGCAGTAGGGAACCATGAAGAAGGCCTTCGCCTACAGAGCCTCAGTCTAGCCTTCTGTAGAAGGCCTCTCTGCCCTCCCACCCACAACCACCACCAAGCCTGCTGCCATCAAGCCAAGGACTCTCACTGCTGGGACTAGCTGGAGCTCCCCTTTATCCTGGCCCCAGGCTAGATGCTGTCCCCAGCCCTAGGGCCCCCACTCCATTCTCAGCATTTCCATGACTCCCATTGGTGCCTATATGTCCAAGAGCCTGAGAAGTTCATGGCCCCAGTCCCCCCTGAACCAGCTCCAGCTTTTCCACATCTCAGACTTTCCCATGGTGCTTCTGTGTTTCCCTGTGACCCAGCATACCACATGAAATGAGCACAATCAAACTCACTGCTCCAACCTTCCCAAGCTGCCGTGACCTATAGAGGAGCAGAGGCCCACAACCCAACATATAAATGAGGTACTTTTCTCACTTTGGAAGATAATATAATAGCAAAGTGAGATGATCTCTATTTCATATCTTAAAAATAGGTAAAACACCTTTCTTCTTCAAGACAATAGCCTACTCTATTTCTTCTAGTATATCCTCAGGATGGCAGAGTAGTCACTGAAGTAGAACTGTCCAGACACAGCTTTTCCTGAGTAGCATGTGGGAACCCCATTCCTCAGAATGTGTAGGGAGTGGCCTTGGGATGCTTACAGCTCACTCTGCGAGATGTTAACATCCTAGAGATGTTAAGGGTAGAAGATATATGCTGTGTGGTGATTACACAATTACATGTGTTAAAATTCTAGCTTGCATTATCTCTGCAAGTGATCTTATTTAGTAGTACAGCCTGCACAATGGTAGTCAAGTTAAAGGAAACTATTAGAACAGTACCACAGTACCACAGTAACTATGACTGATATCCTCATAAAGGGTGTGTGTGTAGAAATTGAAGAGATGGAGGAAGAAGACATGCCTATAAACCAAAGAATGTCATAGGTCTGGATAGTCTAGGAGAAAGCCACAAAATAAACATTCTTCCTTGGGACTTTTAGAACATGGTCCTCCTGATACTCTGATTTTGAGACAAATGTCTGAAGTTCTAAGCCTGGGGTATTTTGTCTGTGATAAAGATTCTTTGATTATATCGTGGAGTACTCTTGAGTACCAGGACCTCAGAAAACTCGGAGGATACGTTCAAGGTCACCGATGAAAATGTCTCAGAAGGGGATGGTTCAAACTCTACAGGGAATTAGAGAGGAAACGAATCTCAAGGTGTGGTGTCTCAATCATAAGACTTGTTACTCACGATTTTACTGAACGAAAATGTCATCAGCTGAGATGGTAAACCTTGAAAAATCAGGACAAGAATAATTAGTTTATCACTTTTTAGACCAAGAGCAATGAGATTGTATGGAACAGAATGGTAGAAGTATCCTAAAGAGAGTGGCTGTTTTTATACTAAATATAGGAAAAATAGCACCTTCTAAGAATTGGTAAGCATGAGGGACTTCCAGATTCAAACAATGAAGCTGCATTTTCTGCTAAAGAAATGGGGCTACTCAATGATTTTTATCATTTTGTCTCCATTTCTTTTTTTCCTGTTAACAATTAGTCTTTTAACTGGCACACCCACAGCATATTAAAATACACTTGGAGTTCGATCATCTACTAAAAAACATTTGCTCCCCACCTCCGCTCTTGTTCCTTCACGCTTTCTACCAACTGGCTATGTAGCTAGTGCTAATTATACTTTTAATACTTTGTAAAATTTGGAAAGTTATATGTAAAACTTAAATTGCTGCTACAGTTTCAAATATGTTTATAACCAAGATTTTAGTCAATATCTGAAAACTCAATTCATAATAGTTCTTGCTAATTTCTAAATGCTAGATCTTAAATATCTACTAAGTCTAAGAAAAATAGTTTTTTAAGAAAGGAAGAAGGAAAGAAAGGAAGAAAGGAGAAAGAAAGAAAGAAAGAAAGGAAGGAAGGAAGGAAGAAAGGAAGAAAGGAAGAGAAAGAGAGAAAGGAAGAAAGAGAGAGAGAGGAAGAGGGGCCAGTGAAATTGTTCAGTTGTTGAAGGTACTCACTGTTAAGCCTGAAGATCCAAGTTCCACCTCTGGACCCCACATGATGTTAGGATAGGTATGACTCCTTCAAATTCTTCTTTAATTTCAGTTCTCACATCTCTCAATCCCACCTTCCTCCACACAATAAATAAATAAAAAGAAATAATGATTTTTAAATTGAAGAACAAAACCAATAGGTATATAAAAGGAAATTGAATTACTTTGGTGAAATATCCATGTAACTTACCATAAAGTTTAAGGGAGACATACACTGCCTTCCCTGAAGTTCATAAACATGAAGTAATTGCCTGGCTGGTTGACCCACAAAGTCACTTCGTGGTGGATCATGTGGACACAGAGTGCTTTAACATGAGCTGTGCATTTTTTATAGAGGAAGAAATTTTCTTTTATTCTAATTCTTCCTCCTCCTTTATTTTAAGCAAGTCATAGTTAGTCTTCTGGGGCCCCAGTTTTCTTGCTTATAAATGGGGTAGCATTGCTTGCCCTGCCTACCATACAGAAGTATTTTTTTAATTGATTCTTTGTGAGTTTCACACCATGCATTCCAATCCCACTCATCTCCCAGTCCCTCTGTCACCCTTGAACCCCCCTAAAGAGAACAAAACAAAGCAAAATAAACAAACAAAAAGTCTTGATATGGAAGCTTTTATTACAGTGTGTCACATACTCTAATCCAAACAGCTTCACTTCCAAATGTTGATTGCAATTTGGGAAATGGTGAATTCCCCATTCACCATCCACTGTCCCCAAATAGTAAGAACAGCAACTGCCTTCATGTCTCCAGTTCTACCTCTCCTCACAGTGCACAAACCCAAATCACTGGGCTTCTTTTCATCTTCCATTTCTCCCTCACCCATTTACTTCCCTTCTCTTCCATCACTTAACTCCACCACCTACTTGCTCACTTCCCTCTGCTCCAGCCAGGGCTGGGCACCGCCCAAGGTGAAGACGATAACTGGCTAATGACCCAACATTCCTTTTACTTTCCTTTGACTAATTTCCCTACAATGTTCAACTAGTCACTGTTCTCTAGTCTGTGGAGATCCGTATTGTAGTAATGAAGTCAGTTTATATATGTCATCCAAGAACAGAGTCCTTACATAAAGTGGCTCACTCGGGCTGAGGGGGAAGATGGGTTTGCATGCTAGAAGACAAGCTTCTCTCACACACATATCCACCAAGTATCTTGCTTCATCTGTTTCTTAGGGGAACCCAAGTGAGGACCAAAGTAAGGCAATATACCACTCCAAGCAAAGAAAGAAAGACATACATCCAGGCTGATGTCAGAGAATTGGTACATAAATAGGTGCGTGTAGCATTTTATTTTTTGTTGTTTTTTATGTGACAAGAATTTTTTGATACTTCAAAGGACATTTTTACAAATAATTATATACTATTGAGGTGCTATCTAGGAAGCCATGCACTGACTAGAACATGAACATTAACCAAAGTGAAATGTCCTCTAAGAAGGACGTGAGCCATGGTCCTGTCTCCAGGCTGGCCCAGTGCAGACTGCCCATTGGCAACACTGAGTAAGCTGATAAAGCTGGCTGGTTAATCAGAGTGTCCTCTTGGGAGTCCAAAACACCTGTCATTTCCTGGACACTGCTCAGGAAGCACATACACTTTCTTAATTATCTTAGGTGTGTTGTACCCAATGCATTTTCCTGTAATATCCCATAAAATATGCATGATTAGTCCTCCATACTCTTGAGGCAACTGAAGTTTAGACACACTAAGAGTCATCTATTGGATCACACTATTTGACAGTGATGAAATATAGGGCTCTCAGTTATACCATCTGTATAATTCAAAGTACTTATTTTTAAAAGAGGAATTTCTATGGGTAAACAGAAGTCAATAGTGACATGCTGGTAAAAATAATGATTTTTTCCCTAAAGATATTTTAATAATAGACTTCTTTGTGGAGTTGAATGCAAATGTGTCTGTAACTTAGTACATGTGTTGGCGGTAAAGGTGTCCATAGAGATCAAAGGCCAGTGAATGGAACACTTGCAGCTAGACTTACAGGCATTTATGAGCCACTGGATGGTTTGTGGGTATTGGGATCTGAATTCTAGCTCTGATAGAGCAATAAACACTCTTCACAACTGAGCCATCTTTTCAGCTATGAGGGGGAATTTTGTTTGATTGTTTGTTTGTTTGTTTTTGTTTTTTCAAGACAGGGTTTATCTGTGTAGCCCTGGCTATCCTGGAACTCATTCTGTAGACCAGGCTGGCCTTGTACTCAGAAATCTGCCTGCCTCTGCCTCCCAAATGCTGGAATCAAAGGCATGTGCCACCACTGCCCGGTAAGGGGGAAATTTTTATCTTGACAGTAAATCAGTCTTCCTCAGGACAATTCTTTGTCTTTGTCTTTAACTTGGGTATTAACATTAACAAAAAATTTCTTTAAAAAATAATATTGAGAAATATATATATATATATGAGGGCAGTTTAGGGCTGTGGTGGATAGTTTTATGTCAACTTGACACAAGTAGAGTCATTTAAGAAGTGGGAGCCTCAATCCAAAGGATGGTCCCAATGACTGCGGCTGCCAGGGATCCATCCCACAATCAGTCACCAAACATAGACACTATATCATATGCCAGCAAGATGGTGCTGAAAGGGCCCGGATATAGCGGTCTCGGGGGAAAATATACCAATCCCTGGCAAACATGGAGGTGGAAGCTCACGGNCTGTGTTACATTTTCTTAATAAGTGATTGATATGGGACGCTGCAGTCCATTTTGAGTAGTCCTACCCCTGGGCAGGTAGTCCTGGGGTATATAAAAGTGCAGGTTGAGAAAGTAATGGGGAACAATCCAGTAAGCAGCACTCTTCCATTGCCTGTGCTTCAGTTCCTGTCTTCAAGATCTTGCCCTGGGTGAATTCTTGCCCACATTTCTATTAGTGGAAGGTGTCTTTTCCTCTGCTGCCTGTTTCCAGTGCTGAGATGAGATTTTCAAGTTAATATCGCCCCACTAGTCCATTTTCACTCTTGCTGTGTGCTTCGATATGATCTGCAAGAATTCTTGAGACTAAGGGTCATGAAGATATTTTCTTCTGGCACTTTTACCATTGTATGACCTTGTATTTACAGGTAAATCTTTACAGCTGTTTTATGTGCATGCTATAAGACAAGAATTCAAATCCATAATCAATTTTCCCAGTCCTAGTTATTGTAGAGGTGGTTCTCTGGCTATTGTTTACTCTCGGCATCATTTTCAAAGATCAGTAGATGGGTCATGGCTTAGTTGCGGGAGTTCACTGAGCTTCTCAGGGTCTCCTTGTCTCATTTGTAGCAGCTTCCTAGTGTTTTCATTTCTATTTCTCTCGCAAAGCATGAGCCTTTCAGCTCTGTTCTTGCCCTTAAGATCTGGAATAATAAACATGTTAGAATTACTTTTTCTGCTTTCAAACTCGTCATTAGAATTCTGATAGTGATTGAATTGAATCTAGAGACTTTAGTAATGCATATTCACAACCCACAGCCTTTCTATTTCTTCTTTGAGCAATGCTTTAATGGGGTTTTCTTTGTTTGTTTCTTCTTCTTCTTCTTCTTCTTCTTCTTCTTCTTCTTCTTCTTCTTCTTCTTCTTCTTCTTCTTCCTCCTCCTCCTCCTCCTCTTCCTCCTCCTCTTCCTCCTTCTCCTCCCCCTCCTCCTCCTCTTCCTCTTCTTCTCCTTCTCCTCTTCCCATATTTCTTTATCTATTCATATTCATACTTCTCAGAAGTCAGACCACTTGTGAGAATACATTTTTCTCTTCTGCTATGTGGGTCCAAGGGACCAATCTGCAGTTATCCACCTTGATAGCCAATGCCCTCCCCAATGAGCCCTTTCCAAGCTTTAGTGGACAACTTATTACCTTCATATTTAAGTTAGCTGTTATATAACTTATTTTAATGCCATTAGAAATATAACTGCTTCCTTAATTTCTATCTTGCTCTTATTAGTATATGGAAATGAACCTACTAATTTTGTTTGCTTCTTTGTTTTTCTATAGATTTTGTGACCTGAAACAGTAGATAGTGTGTGGTGTTTGTGTGTGTATGCTGTGACATGTATATATGATCTTTAGAATTTTGGGATTTCTTATATATAGGGAAAACAGTTTATGAAGCAATGTAATTTTTCCTTCTTTTTCAATTTTGATGCCTTTATAAATGCATATTATTTGTTTTACTATTTATTTTTTAAGTGAGGAAGATTTTGTTTTCTCTAAGCATAGCATATGAGTTTAGTTGTGGAATTTTCATATTTGACCCTTATAATATTGAAGCAATTTTATTCTATTCTGAGTGGTAGGCTGTTTTAATCCTGAATGTGTATTGAATTTTTTAGATACATTGAATCAGATGCGCATGCAGTTGGCAGACTTGTCTCTTGGTGTGGTATATCACACTTACCTATTATAGTTAGTCTATCCATCTTGGCACCCCAGAGATAAACCCCATTTATCATACCGCATGGTCATTTAAAAGTGCTGTTGATTTGGGATGCTAGAGTGTATGTATCTGTCTTCATTTGGAGAGCTTGGTTTGGGTTTTCTTCTCTTGTACTATATTTTCCTCTCTTTGATGTGAGCGTAATGCTAGCCTTGTAAAGGGAGTTTGGAAGTGATCTCTCCTTTCTAGTTTTTGGAAGAATTTGAAAAGGATTGACATTAATGTTTTAAATGTTTGGTATAATTTACCATTAAAGCTATGTGGCCCTGGGCTTTTCCTTTCTGGAAGCATTTTGATTGCTAATTTAATCTCCTTACTGGTTATGGGCTATTCAGGTTTCCCTTGATTTGTTTTCTTGATTGAAATGGGAAAGTTTTGTTTCTAGGAATTTATTCATTTGTTCTACGTTATCCAATTTGTTGGCACATGTTTTGTACAGTAGCTTCTCTCTCTCTCTCTCTCTCTCCCTTATTACTAAATACCAAATAAGTTTTCCTAAGAAAAAAGTATCCAATTTGATTTTGTGTGTGTGTGTGTGTGTGTGTGTGTGTGTGTGTGTGTGTGTCATATTTTCAATGTCCTATTATATTTGTATTTTTTTCTGTTCCTTATTATTTCTTTCTTATTGATAATTTTGAGTATACTCTTTTTTTTGAGGAATACATTTTGGTTTACTTGAAACAACCATCACTTTAATCTACATATTTATAATCATAAACTTTCACTTGCTGTTTCCTTCATTATGTCATGTCAGGATATTTTCTCATTTTTCGTTTCTTCTCTTCGTGATCATATTTGCATCTTTCAATTTCCATATATTTGCAATATTTACAGCTGACTTTCCATATGTTGATTTCCTGTTCCCTTAATATCAGAGTCACCGTGGACACTTTGTATCATTGAGTCCTATTTTGTAAACATCCTCAACTTCCCTCTGGAGAGGTGTCCAGGGCACCTCAGGAGAATGCACATTCTGATGTGCTCAGTGTGGTCAGTGTTAAATGTGCATTCTGAATATGGACGTTAGTATGGGGTTGTTTGGCTTATTATGTGATCTATGGCCACTGTTTTCTTCTTGATTTTTTGTCTGGTCTTTCTGTTATTAGTTATTAATTTATTACTGCTGCTGCTACTACTACTACTAGGTTGCTATTTGCTTATATCTTCCTTCATTTGCCTTACCTATTTCAGTGTGTTGTTGAACGTATATACAGGTGTCATATATTAACGATTAGTTGATTGTGTAATATTGCATGATGTTCTCATTCTTTTTCATCTTCCCTTTTATCCCCCCTCCTTTGCTTGTATACTCTAAAGTGACCTCTCTTTGAGTCAGGTCATTCTTTCTTCTGATTGATCAAGTCTCCATCTGTTCTCCGCTGCTGAACTCTCAGCTTTGTGCCTTTACAACTTTGTTGAAATTCTTGTGCTTAGACATCATTTGCATGAGTTTATCCAGCATCCCCAAAAGTGATATTTTAAATTCATTGTCAGATAATTCATGTATTTCTGACTCTTTAGTATTGATTTCTAGTTTACTTGCTCTTTTGGTTGGACTATGGTTCTTTGTTTCTTTATGCATCTTATTATTCTGTGTTGAGATCTGCAAAACCAAAAGATGCCTTTCCTAGGTTTATAAGAGTGTATTTCTAAGCTGAATTTTTTTTCAAGTTAATGTGAGTTGAAGCTTTTTTAGGCTCCTTAATTCTTTGTTGTTGTTGTTGGTCAAACACAGTATCTTCTTTTTGTTTGTTTGTTTGTTTTTTGTTTTTGTTTTTGAGACAGGATTTCTCTGTGTAGCTCTGACTGTCCTGGAACTCACTCTGTAGACCAGGCTGGCCGCAAACTCAGAAATCCACCTGCCTCTGCCTCCCAAGTGCTGGAATTAAAGGTGTGTGCCACCACTGCTCGGCTATAGTACCTTCTTTGATCAGTGTCTATAATTCCTCATTAGAGATATTTGGGTTCTAGTTCTTGTTCCTGTTGTTGTTGTTCAGGAGTGTTTAATCTCTGGTCACTGTCTACAGGATTGTCTTCTGGAACACTATCGTGCTGTCACATTTTCTTCGCAGAGGAAGTCTGGCATCTGAATTTATTTGGCTCCGTGTTCATTCAACCCCAGACAAGACAAAATCTGGCTCTTTGTGTTGTCTTCTGAAAAAATCAGAGCATTTGGACAAACTATCTAGTCTTTCTCCCTCCTGTCCTCAGTGGTCGGTATCAGGCTGGGAGTTTTCCTGGTGCATGCGGTCCTATACTGGAAGGAGAATCCATGGTGCAGAGTTTACAAAGTGTCTTTGATTGGATTAGCCTTGTCCCAACCGTGCAAGCACCCACCATTTATCTTGTTTCTGAATTTCTCACAGAAAGAAATAATCCAGGTACTGTCAAATCGTTTCCATGAAAGAAAAAAGTTTTCACATCTTCTTAGTCTTGTATTTTCTTGATTTTGCTTTCCTCGTGCTTTCTTTTTATTACCATTATAACTTATTTTTTATTGAGTGTTTTTATCATTCGAAGCAGTTATAGTGCCTGTGAGATATGTGTCTGCCTCTTCTCACTCTTAAAGTGTTCGTCTTGGTTTATGGTAATTACAACCAATTATAATTTGTGTAATATTACTTAAAAGTTATGCATAAGTGCAGCAATCAATAAAAATTTATAGAACGAAGGTAGCACAGTCATAAGAGGAAAGAAATGGATTTGTGACTATAAAATTTTCGGAACTCAATATTTCAGGGAAATGATCTTTTATAGGAAGAACATAATGGCTGTTACAGTAGCTTAAAAAATAGATTACAAATCAACAGAAAATATAAATAATGGACTGACAGAGATCAGAGTAAACACTAAGAGCAATTTCAAGTTATTACAATGAGGAAACTTGTATCTAAAGCCACAGATATAGATGATGACTAAAGAACATGTGAAGGATCTTCCAGCCCAGGAAATGGAGCAGACTTACTCTCCACAATTGCTATTGTCAAGTACAATTAAAACTCTGTATGTCATATTATAAAGCCAAATAACAAATCCTGTAAAAGGCAGAGACAAGCCAGATCGGCTTTCAGCTTCCACCCTAGTATAGTGGGGAGGTGCGCTCTCAAGTTTTCTTGCTCCATATAAATTCCAGTCACCTGAACAGGCTTGGCATCCCAAAACGTCAACATATATAATGCCAAATAAACAAAAAGCGAATGGCTGAAAGTTTCTCTGTCAATCCAAATAGAAATAAAAACAGCAAGGGTAGCTTAGCAGAGCCAGCCTTTTTAACACAGGAGGTAAAATAAATCACATATTTACCATTGCCATTTTTGAAAAGAGATTCCCCAACTCCCATCTTTAGCCTTGCTCTATGGGATAGCAGAGAAGGCTGCTTAGCAAGCACTGAATGTTGAATGTTCTTTGGAGGTGAGGGAAAGCTAAAAGGACTTTTCACTTACAGAAAAAATTCAGTTTCTTATCAGAAATTATGTAGTAAGAAAAGTCTGAATAAATATCAAATGTTCCTCTTAAGCGAGCTTTTCAATTGTGTTTGGTGGTCAGAGCAAACAAAGCCACATTGTAGTGATGAAAAATCTATCCAAAGTAAATAGTTAAAGTAATTATAATTGAAAAATTAGAAGGTAAAGGGTTTAAAGGAAGTTAAGATCTCCATGCTTGACCAGAGCTAGGAAAATGACAAGATCAGGTAACTCTGATGTTATATAGTATATAACTCATGGATGACAACTAAGAATGATATTCAAAGAGATAGATCCTAAAGCAACTTAAAGAGTGAGACTCAAGTATGTTCATATACAACTTCTGGGTGAGGTGACAAAGTGGGTGAGGTGACAGACTTCTAGTGAGTCAAGAAGTGTCAGCATAAGTGAAATCTAGACTGTGTTCCACAGTGGACCAGAACAGCTTTTAGAGTATTCCAAGAAAGAGCAGAAAGAATAATAAACAATATACTCAAAATAAATAACCCCCTTCCACCTGTGTGCCCACACGTGCACATAGCACATACACCCAGCATTCTAGGTTAAGAATTCCCAGAAGCCATACCGCAAAAGAAAGGAAGCCAGATGGCTCTGGTGAAGAAAGTGGTAGTACCCTTGGGCAACCCCTTAAATCTTGTTTTTGTTTCTTTGAGGCACTGACTATTCTAGATAATGAGCCAGCACTAGAGAAATTCTATCTTGTCAATATGAAATGGAGGGCAGTGAATAAGTGCCCTCCTGAGAGAGCCCAAGGACAATCTCTGCCAGGGAGACTGCATTTAACATGTTAACTGTGGAGTTTGATAGAAATAAGCCCAAGGTTGGTGGGTGGATCAACTGTGGCAGCCACCATCTGCCTGTCACTTCTGTAGAACCAGAGAAATCTGAAGCATCTGAGCTCTCCTTAACATCTACAACCATGTTCTTCCAGCAGGAAGGTAATTCTGGAGAAACACTGATATAAGAAACATAGGTCCTCAAACGGTACAGATAGCAGAGCTATAGTTGCCTCTCTAAGTCCCATGCACACTTGGGAGACATCCCAAACTAGAATACTAACTACTCCTGGAGGGGAGGTATGATCTGAGGACGCCATAGAAAAATAAGAGAATCTCCCTATTGCAGACTGAAAAGCTAGGAGTGGTCAGTAAAGACTCCTAGCATGCAAAAGAAGAGAACTACTAAAATGCAGGCACTGGGCATTTGCCTAATACAGGCTCAGTTCCAGTAAAAGAAGGCAAAACAAACAGAAAAGAAAACAAAAAAGACAATAATTCTAGAGCTTAGCTGAAAAGCCTCCTAATCACCTCCAAGTTTCAGGGACCCAGAATGAAGATGCTCTCCAACTCATCTTTTCTTTTTCCTTTCTTTTTGAATGTCTGTCCGTCTGTCTGTCTGTCTGTCTGTCTGTCTGTCTGTCTTTCTGTCTGTGCATGTGTGTGTGTATGAATGCCTGCAAATATGTCTGTGCAATGCTCTGTGCCTGTTGTCTCTGGAAGGCAGGGGAAGGTGTTTGATACCCTGGAACTGAAGTTGTTCTCCTGAGCCAACAGCTATAGGTAGGTGCAGGGAGTGGAATTCTCTATAGGAGAGCAGGTAGTATGTGTAATTGCTGAGCTACTGCCGCAGCCCTTTTATTTTTTTTCTTTATATTTTATTCTTTGTGCTTCCCTTTTTCTTACCACACTTTCAGTGGTACACTTTCTATATCATATTTTTGAGACTATGATTTTAATATTCTTCATATATTCACCTGCTTTTACATGTTCATTTTGCAACTGACACATCTCATATCTTTTCCTCCTTTGTTTTTGTTTCTTCTTCTTTTTGTCCATGTTATTACTCTGTTCATCCTACAATATCTTTATTGTTTTGGGCACAGGGTCTCTCTATGTGGCTCTGGCTGCCTTGGAGTTTGCTGTATAGGCAAGGATGACCTTGAACTTAAATGTTCTTGCTTCTTTCTCTCAATCATTGAGATTAAATGCATGGTCCACCATGGCTGGTCCTACTATGCTTTGAATATTATTTTATGTTATTACTTTTTGAATGCTTATGATTTTTTTATGAATTTAGCTTCTTGTAAAAATATCTACTTTTGTTTTTTAATTGTATTATTATTATAGGAAAAATTTATTGTTATATTTTTTGTTTTTTTATTTCATCTTAATTCTTAGTCTCTTCCCTTCTATAACATTTTCTAAGTTGCTTTTTCTTTATCCTTTGTTTTTCTAACCTCAATTACCCTCCATTTTTCT
Organism: Mus minutoides; assembly: GCA_902729485.2. Taxonomy (NCBI): domain Eukaryota; kingdom Metazoa; phylum Chordata; class Mammalia; order Rodentia; family Muridae; genus Mus; species Mus minutoides. The sequence goes on from LR750113.1 coordinate 904,117, forward strand.
TTTTCTACTTTCAGATTTTTTCATTCATTTAGTATTCAATATCATATCTAAGTATTTTTTATCACCACTTTAGTTTTTCTATGGTCTATTTTATGGTCACTTGTAAAATATGTGTTAGCATGTTTTAATGATTTATCTGTTCTTCCATACCTTTTTATGGTTTGGCGTTGCTATAACAACTTTTTTTTCTCTTTTCTGAGTGGTATCAAGGATAAATCCCTCAAGAAAAGGCTTCGCAGTAAGACGACCCCACAATAAAATAAGAGATATCCAAACCAGCAGATATGCAAGCTGAAACAAAAAAAGAAGTATAAATGACAAAGAATGACAATAAGACTCTTCAAAAATATCATCATTCCTCCTCTATCAAATCCAAAAATACTCAAATAGGTAACTTTACAAATGGAGATTTCAAAAGTTTACCAGTAATAATGATAAATGATTTCAAAAAGTTATATAAACCAACAGATTAATTTAATCTAGGATTTAGAGAGGGAAGTGAGCAAGACTGAGAAGAAAGTCTTGGAGTTTGCTGTATAGGCAAGTTCAATATAGATGAAAATATCAATCGTATGGAGGAAAAAGTTAGAAACAGAAAAAAAAAAAACAACCCTGTAGCAAATTGATGACATTTGAGATAAAACCAAATTGAGGGGTCAAAAAGAACATTTTGTGAAGCAAATAGAAAAGCACAGTGGGATAAACCAACAACAGACTCTTACTAGCATGACAAAGAACTCTGTGGATGGAGAAGAGGACATGTTCAAATGTCAGGAAGACCAAGAATAAGCATAAGCAAGTGTCCACAAACACTGGGTCCAATCAAGAGAACATATCTTATAAGAAGCTCAAACTACTCAATGAAATTTCTGCCAAATCTTTCCCAGCTGTAGAGTGAAATGCCTATGAAAACACAAGGTCCATTAAGTATCCTTCATAGACATGACCAGAGAAGGTCTTCGTGACATATCACAGTCATAGCATAAAAATAGTAATCAGCAAAATAATATTAAGAGCTATAAGTACAAACCCTACTATACCTACAAAGACTAACTCATCAGAATAGCATTATATCTTTTATCAGAACCTAAAGAAAAAGCATTTAATGATATAGTTTAGGCTATTAAACTGTGTATCTGCTAATCGATATTGTTATATCTAGCCAAACTACTACTGCCTCCTCCTACTCCTTTTCCTCCTCTTCTTATCATCACCATCATTGTCATCATCATCATCATCACATGTTTATATTCATGCATATTTGTCTAGTTTTCTGATAGGATGACACTTGATATAGCCCTGGCTAGCCTGGAACTGACTATAGTAGAATGGGTGACCACCAAATAATAGAGATCTGCCTGCCTCTGACTCCAGAGTGCTGGGAATAAAGGCACATAAAATCATTTCCAGATAAGCTAAGCTTCTTTCTATATTGATGGAGAAAAAGGGGTGTTTCAGGACAAGCATAATTAAGGCAGGGCATGACAACTGAGACAGAATTGCAAAAGATGCTCAAAGGATTGCAGTATAGAGAATAGGAAGAAGGTCTCAGTCATGGATGCCTAGGAAGTATAAAGTTTACGGGAAAATGCCCAAAGAAACTAGAACTAGGAGAGAACTCATCATAGCTAACAAGTAAGCAATTAAAGCCTAGATGCAGATAGGAGGGAAATAAATGAACAAATAATCAATTCAACCAAATCAGAAAATAACCAAAGCAATTATAGGATTTAATAAACATCTCTTGATAAGAGTAAAATGATATGACAAATATAAATGTAAATGCACTGAATGTTGAGGATTTCAATTCTATAAAACAAAGACTAACAGGTACAATAATTGGAAATATCTGACAAGCTATAGCACAAAATAATGGGTGATTTCAATACCTGACTCTCATCCCTAAATAGGCCATTCCTTCTAAATCTCAGCAAAGAAACATCAGAGTTAAAGTACATCATAAGACAAGTAGACTAAAGATTTACTTATAGAATACTTTATCCAGCAATACACATTCTTCTTAGGAGCCCACAAAGCCATTTCAAAAATAGTTCCCATTTCAGGCCACAAAGAAAATGTCTTCAAGCAATGTCAACTCAAACTAAAAAGTATTAGCTAGCAAGGAATAATAAATATCAGCACAAAAATCAATGAAATGGAAATGAAAAGAGTAATGCACAAAACAATTTTGTCAAGGGCTGGTGATTTTGTTTTGTTTTGTTGTTTTGTGTTTCCAGAAAGGATTTCTCTGTGTAGCTTTGGTTCTGGAGTGCAGGGATTAAAAGTGTGCAATGCTCCCAGCTGAAGGATTTATTTATTTATTTTTCACTTTACAGCCCATTCACTGCCCCTCCTACAGAGTTCCTCCCCCACCGCCCTTCCCCTTTCCTCTGAGTGGGTGGGGGCACCCTGGGTATCCTCGAATGCTGGTACATTGGGTCTCTCCTAGGCTAGGCACTTCCTCTCCTACTCTTAACAATAATAAAGTAAAATAAAACTGCTAGCCAAACTAGCTATGAAGAAAATTACAGAGAAAAACCAAACTAAAATAATTAGAGGTGATAGGGAATTTTTAAAAACACATTCTGCTGAAATACTGCTGATTTATAAGTAATGATTTGAAAATAGGCGTTAAAAAAGTACCTGGAAAATCTGGGGTAAAAATGCATAAATTACTAGATACATATAACATGCCTTACTGAAAGTAAAATTATACACATCTTCAGTAGACCAATACTAAGCAATGATGTTGAAGTAGTAATAAAGCTACCTTTCAAAGAAAAGTCCAGTACCATTGAATTCTACAAACTGTTAAAGTACCACTAATACGAATGCTCCTAAAAACTGTTCATAAAATACAAATGGAAAGTTCACTACCATGCCCATTCTATAAAGCCAGTATTACCTGATACTAGAACTAGATGAGAACACAGTAAAAGTGAATAATATATTGCAAGTTCCCTGAGAACTATAGATGCAAACATTCTCAATAAAAGTCTTACAAGCCAAATCCATAGTCAGATTAAGATCATGCAGTATAACCAAGCTCACTCATCCCAACATCTGCAAGTTGTCTTAAAGACAGAAGTCACATGATCATCTAAGTACATGGAGAAGAAGTCTTTGTTGTATGACATTATTCCTGGAGAAACAAAAATAAATGTCTACTCACTCCAGGTGATTGACAATAGAGCAATGTCCAGTATGGAGTAAGGGATATTGCAGGAGGTAGGAAAGGGAAACAGAAAGCATTATGAGACATGTATGACATGAAAGCCGCAGAAGATGATTGGGGAGAATAATGAATCCAACAAGAGTAGGTTAATGAAAAAAGAAAAGGGTTATAGAGGAAGGGAGGAAGTGAGGGGAATGAAGTTAATAATGTATAATCTCTCTCTCTATCTCTCTCTGTCTCTGTCTCTGTTTCTCTCAAACACTCATACACACACACACATACACACACACACTGAAACCCATTGCTTTGTATGATACCTTTTAATTTAAAGAATAAAGATAATATATAAAATATGTTCATTCAGTTCATAAAAGGCATGTATGTATAAAGAAACAAGAACAGAATTATTAAGCGTAAAATAGAGAAATAAAATTTATCTTTAATCTCTAAAATATTGATAATTATAGAGAATTGATACAGTGTAAATGCCCTGATTAAAAAAGAAAGAAGGAAATTGTGAGAATGGATGGTCCAACTACGTGCTGGATGTCTATAGCAAACTCAAATAACTGCAGCAAGTATTTGGAAAGGTAAAAGTAAAAGATAGAATAAGACAGAGCATGCAAACATTAAGCAATAGGAAATTTCAAATTAATATCAGATAAATAAAGTTGTATTTCATGAGATTTATTTATGGAACCTGTAGGCTATGAGTATGGTTGTACCATGGTTTTACCATTCATGAACTGAAGGAAATCTGTTTGTGGTTTCCTCAAGTATGGGCTAACTGTACAAAAATGTATACTAAATTCCTGTGCACATGCTTTTGTGTGAGCTAAAGTTCTGATTGCTCAATAAAAAGCATCCTTTAAAGCTTATATATAATATTATTTCATTTACACAATAGACTTAAACTGATAAAATAATAGAAATGACAACACTGTTGGCAAACATGGGGCGTGAGAGCAGCCATGGCTGTAAAGTATGTTTTGATGGATGATATGTTTTATTGAGATTTTGCAGGACAATAGTAATTGGGAGATGTGGTAAAGGTTAAGTTCACTATTTCTTACAAATAAATGCCAATACATAATTACTTTCAAAGGGAAGTTTCAAAAGTAATATTGCCAGTAGGCTAAAGTGATTAGTATAATAAAATTAGGGGGAAAACACAAACACAGGAACTGATTATAGATGTTATATCACATGTTATATAACAAGAAACAAAACAGGGAAGGAAAGTGGAGTGAAGGGGAAGGCAGGGGGTTCATATGTAGTTGTGTTGCTTGGGTTCCACAAAATTTCTCTCAGAGTGAAGGCTTGGTCCACAACTACTGGAAATATTGGAAAGGGTCATGAAAAAGAAGCCAGAGGAAAGACCTTCCATTCTCAAGAGGATGCTCTGGAAGGACATTGGGTCCTCAGCTCCATCCCCTGCCTCTCTGGTTTCTTGGCTACCGGGAGGTAAGCATCACGTTCTGATATGCTGTTCCTATTGTCACGTTCTGCTTTTCCACAGGCCCAAGATCTACTGAGCCAGCCAACCACATCCTTAAAGCCTTTGAACCTGTGAGTCAAAATAAAAATGTCATCTTGAAAGTTGTTCATCTTGGACGATTTTACACTGTGACAGAAAGCAGACTAATACAGCATTTCCCTTGTTAGAGTTTATCTTTTCTTTTTAGTATTTTTGGAATTCAAGTGTGGTTACATCACTCTACCTGTGTTTCTTCCCTCCAATCCCTCCTATGTATCTGCCTTGTTCTAGTTTCACATTCATGGCTGCCTTTCTTTAATTGTTAACACAGCAGTTTTTTGTGGTTTTTTTTTTTTCCAGACACTTATCTGCTATCAGACTCTGTTATGGATACTAGTGCTAGGGAAATTAAACTAACTATAATGATGTTTCCTTTATGGAAGCCAATGTTTCTGATGAATTTTTGAAGCAATAAATTCACAGGATAATTTCAGACACCTGCAAATATTTCAAAGAAAGTAATATAGTATTTATAATAATATTAATGCTACATGTAATCTTATCTTGGGAAAGCATAAGACATCCATCTAAGGAAGTGGTACCTAAGAGGTATTTATAATAAGAAAGAGGCAAATCTAAGACACATTTAGGGAAAGACTGGGGAGGAAGACATAGAAATACTGATTTCTATGAGACACAGTTGCTACCCAGAATCTTTCAGCCATGCTCACAGTCCTGTTCTGTGATAAATGACAAAACCAAGTGGCAAAGACAAATGCCTAAAGATCTTGAACCATTAAGTTTGGGAGAGGGCTTTTCCTCTTTTTCAACATTTTAATCTGGTTTCTCATAGTTGTTTTTTGTTTGTTTGTTTCAAGATAAAAGAGATTGATTTAAACACATTTTGTTGTAAAGGCAAAAAGATATATTCTCTCTCCTATCCCTACCCCTAGTGTGTGTGTGTGTGTGTGTGTGTGTGTGTGTGTGTGTGTGTGTGTGTAGCAGGTATGAATTTATTCATTAATAAAAGAAAAGTTATAAAGACAAACTTTAGCTTTATTATAGAAAGTAGACAAGGAAACAAAGACAGGGTCATTGGGCTTAGACTAGACCGAGAGATCTGCTTCTGATTTTGTAAAACCTGTGGGACATCCAAATGAAGAAGTAGGCACATAGCATGGATGCTAGCCACAGAAAAGAGTTGTTCTTGGAAGCATATATTTGCATCATGAACATTAATGGTATTATACTATCTGTTTTGACCTTGGGAGGAATATTAGACAAGAGAGGACAGGGGCAGGACAGCTTTCTGTAACCATATGGACATTATGACTTGGAGAAAGAAGAAAGGAGCCGGATTTAAAAACAATCAAAGAAGAAAAGAGTAAAGTATGGGAGTTTTATATGGTAGAAGTCTAGAGGTCAACATCCTGGAAGAAAGCTTTGAACCTGTGAGTCAAAACAGTAAATAGTGTTGAAAACTAACAGGAAGTTAAAATAAAAAAAAAATTGAAGATCGAGAAACTTAGAAACATGAAAATCACTCACAACCGTAAGACGATAGTCTCACTAATGCAACAGTGGCATCAGTGTATGGGAGTAACCAATTGTATCCTGGCTGGATTGAGGCATGCTCCATGGAAAGAAACACATACCTGGAACTGAAAGCTTGAGCCAACTTGGGCAAAACCCTTAGCTTGGTGATGTCTCAGGACTGAGGATGGAGGTTTTTAAATTGATATTAAACTAAATAGATATAAGTAGCTAAATGGCCTTCTAAATATTTATATTTCTAGGCATAGTTCAGTGTTGGACTTTTCCTTGTCCAGAAAATGTTTTTTTTTGCATTATGTTCATAACTCATACACTAATTCATAACAAGTCAAAATGTTGAGAATAGAGAGATGATATCTAAATGAACATATAGAGCACCTCCCCCAAGGTCCAAGGAACATCATGGAAAGGACAGAAAATTTGACAGTACAAATACAATACTGATAATATCACTGGAGCCATATGATACCAACCAAGAGATAGAAGTGCTAACTTAGGCAGTGGCAGAAAAGGCTAGTGTTGAAACTAAGTCTGTCAGAAGTAAAGATTAAAATAAGATCTTCTTTGTCTCAAAGTGATTCTACCTACCAGAAATGGTTTTACTCCTTCCGAGCTTTTTGACTGTTCTCACCCAGTTTGCACATCAAAACTGAACCATCCTCGAATGAGATGTTTACCCCCCCCCCCCGTTAATGTTTAACATATTTTTTCTGTACCAGATGTTTGATAGTTAATCAGACATTAATTGCAGACTTTCTACTATTGTAGTTTCCATATTGTTCTTCTAATCCTTGACTGGAACTTCCCAGTGTTGCTTGAAACTCCACCCTGCAGTGAGTACCCTGTCATAGTGGGTACTGTTCAGGATGCATAGGGCCTTCCCACCCTCCCCCCACCCTCACTTTTCCTCATGTGACTTTGGAGGACAAGAATGGCCCTGTACACAGGACATTAAAGCCATTGGAGTTGCAGTTCTCTTTTAACAGTGGATAAAACACTTAAAGTTGAAAATATATGAACGGAATGAGTGAATGACTATTTTAAATGAATGAATATAAAGGATTACTTCTCCCATTGCTTAGGTGTGTCTGGTGGGCTGCTTAAGCATGAAATTTATTGAGGCATTATCTATTGATAACTTTGAATATGAAGCTCATCTTCACCAAACTGTAACTTATAATTAGAAGTTCATAATTGTTTTCTATTGCACGGTAGGATCACTAACCGTGGCTGTTAGGTACTATATATTTCAAGAAGCTAAAAGTAAGGCTCTGAATGACTTAGCCATAGAGAAAGGATGTTAGAAAAGATAGATGGCCTAAGACAAAGTATACATGGCTTGATCTAGCACATGCTATCCCACAGTTAGAAAAATGTTCATGTTTTTATATATTGCTAAAATTGCCATTTTTTTAAGGTTAAAGGGTCATTCTATTTTTTACAATGACTAAATGTGGGAAGCTTTTGGGGGCCAGTCTACAAGTCGCAGTGCATTAATAATCAAAGTGGTATGTTGGCAAGAGTGTTGGTGTATGGACTTGTTTTGTTTGGCTAGCCTGTCTCTGTTATCCCTCTGGATTAGCATGCCTGTAGTGGAGAAATGTCCTCTTCGTGTTGTCCTCATTAATTCCAATTAGCTCACACTCAGCAGTGTCTCACTTACTTTGCAGATGCTAGATTTGTGGCTCTTGACATACAACATTATTGCAACCAAAACAAATCAGTTACAAGTTCGAAATGATGACCTTCAGAACTTTTACAGTGCATAAATTACTTAGCCAGAGACATTTAAAGTGTGCCAATAAAACAGAGAGGAAACTGGATCTGTTTTCATGATTTGGACTCCTAACTAGTCAGAACTACATGGGAAATCAAAATAAGTTCAGTAAGATTTCTTAGGGGTGTAGATCAAATGTTTAATGATATAGTAGAGGGCTAGAAAGTGTGTCCTGGGAAACTCTATAATAGGAATTGTGTCATTTTTTTTTTCTGTATATTGTCTGTCAAATGTACCCATTCTGTAATATAAGGGTGACCAGAACACTGACCTGTGTGGGTTTTCATGTCTTTCACCCTGGCCACCCTGTTTTATTATTGTTTTTGTTCAACATCTTTCTTTTAACTTAAATTATACCTTGAACTAACAAAATTTTTTCTGCAGTGACACACATGGCTGCATTAAAATGCCATTCTGAGCAATTACACTAAAAGATGCTAGTTCCCCACAGAGGAAAGCAGTATCTTCTTATGGAGTCATTGAAGACAAAACGGCCACATGAGTGATATTTCCCCAAACCAAATCGGAAACTCTTATATTCACATGGCAGACTTGTTTTAGCAGAAACTATTCTAAGTCCTCGATGCTTGTAGCAGCAGGGCAGAGTAGAAAAGCCGCTACTCACAGCAATTTCCTGCATTACAACATGGGCAAGTTATGCATCATTTGTTCTGAATTTCTTCAGATATACATGGAAGGGTGTGTTGATGCTACCTTCAGTGGGCTATTGTAAAAGTTACATAATAAGTCTAATAGGGCTTACCACATAAAGGTATGCAACACGTCTTTCCCTTCCTTCTGAGTGAGTCATTATTTGACTTCATCCCCAAATTAGGGAGTGGGAAGGATGCTGGTGAGAGACTTACTGCAGATTCATTCACACTAATTAAATAGCAAATGTTTAAACAAACCACTCATAAAGGTAATTATTTCCTACAGTATTTATGGTATGATTTAGCATTATTTTATATACTATAAATTATGGCCTGGAATGGCTATGTCTTTATTCCAAACTACCATTTTCATTTCTATGGGAAAATCCTTTCCAGATTTTAAGAGTACAACTAAGAAAAAAAAAAAAAGGATCTTTTCAAACAGTCAACTAAAAAATGAAGGCTACAATTAGTGCCTAACTTTCACCTTAGATATAAAATTTGAAGGCTAGGAGTGTATTTCTGATCAATGATCATTTTGATTATAGTAGGCATTAAGAAAATATTTGGGGAGAATGAAACTTTGACAGGAAGGTCTAGAACAAAAGTGGCCTCTTATTTACCTCCTTACACCTTACAATGTTATCAAATAACATTGAAGTTGTGTGAATGATAGAATCTGGCTTAAACAGTGATATTCCAATTCGGAGTTGAGAATTATAAAGCCTTCCATACCTACTGTGGAATTAACCCCTCCATTTAAACGAGCTATCACTAGCCTGCTACAGTATAAGACATACAGTAAAAAAATCTAGCTGTCCTAACCAAGACCATGCTAGACAAGGCTACAGCTAACAAAGCCTAAGCTAGAGTTGCCCACTCAAACTAAAGTGGCATACTAACTAGGAGAGGTCCTAAGCAATATATTTAGCTAGGTAGAGAGATGTGATAGAATGTGTCAAAGAGTAATGGTAGCTATGTAGAGAGATGTAATAGAATGTGTCAAAGAGTAGGCCTAAAGAATTGAGTTTCCATGTTTTATAGAGAAAGAAGAGCTAAGAATTGTACATTGATAAATTTCCCAGCTTTGTGAAATAGAACTATCTCAAGATTTGATGTCAAAATTAGACATCAGCTTTCGAAGAAAAAAATATAAACCTATGTACAGTCAAATATACCATACACTTACAGAATGTCTTCAAAAAGTCTAGACATGTCTACAAATGTTGTCACTTATTGGAAGGTCAAAAAGGATGGCTGCTGTGTAGAGAAATATCAAATAATCCGACACTTTCTGGCAACATCCAAGGGTTTATTCTGTAAGAAAGCACCTTTCTAAAAGGGACTAAAGATGTCAAAGTTGAGCAATATGGCAACAGAAGAAACAAGGGTGGCTAGACATAAACTCAAAAGTAAACAGACCCAGAAAGAATTTTAAGAGCTCTTTGCAAAAATCAGCAAAGGCCATAATGTACAGTCCTTTAAATAAATTAGTGGGGGAGCAGCCAGCCAGGGAAGAGTGAGATGGATACAGTGCAAAAGGTCCATCAAGAAAATGAGAAAAGATAGCAGAGAGACTCAATTAATTCTTGGCTTCAGTCATTCCTGAAGAAGACATTAGGGAGTTCCCCACTCTAAAATTGCCTTTTGACAGAGACAGGTCAGAGGTAAAGGAACAAATAATGCTAAAAGCACAAGGTGTGCTCAAATGAATTGGCAAGCTAAGGTAGATAGATTGTACACCGGAATCCTGGCCCCTGGCCAGGCATCAAGAAGAAACTAAAGGGTAAGGAGGGCTCTCCCTAGCCAATGTGCGACTGTGTTAGAAAAATCCTTTGAATACATTTCACTTAACATACTGACAATCAGCAGAAATTTCACAAAGCAGTGGGGACATGCAATATTTGTACAAAAATTACAGAATTGTCAAGTGAAGTTTTTGGTCAATATCTAATATGTGAATTCTCCTTCCTTCCCTTCCTTCCTTCCTTCCTTCCTTCCTTCCTTCCTTCCTTCCTTCCTTCCTTCCTTCCTTCCTTCCTTCCTTCCTTCCTTCCTTTCCTCCCTCCCTCCCTCCCTCCCTCCTTCCTTCCTTCCTTCCTTCCTTCCTTCCCTTCCTTCCTTTCCTTTTTCCTTATTTCGTGGGAAGCCAGTCAGATTTGATGCCCTGAGCTTTATGTCTCAAGGAGTTATTAAGAGATCTGGCATGTCAGAATTATGAACACATAGCTAAGATTAGAAAAGTTATGTGGTGCTGGCAACCAACCTCAGCATCTCATCCATGCTAGGCAATCACTACATTTCCTGTTCCTAAAAAGTTGATCTTAAGTCATGATCTCGACTCAAGCTAATGTTTGCACTCATTTGTGATGGCCTAAGCTGAAAAATCACTAAGCAGAGGCAAGACCTGCTAAAGGCAAAAGAGAGGTGGGTTATCCATGGTTTGACTAAGGTGGGTGGAAATTCCCAAAGACTAGAGAGGGAGGAAGATCAGATTAAGGTGGATTTTACAAATAACAGAACAGACTTTGCATGGGGAAAAGGAGAGGGAAATGGCCAGAGCATGCAGATGCAGGCTGTTGAGCAACATGGCACTATAAGACATAGGAAATATTTCATCAGTTAGATGAGGGGTTAGGCAATGTAACCCAGACAAATGTGCTCCCATATGTGTTCATGCTTTCATAATGGTGAGGGCAAGCTTGGCAGAAATACTGGCTAGTTGAGGAGTCCAGGTACCAATGGGGAACTGCTGCTATACATTAAGAGCTTGGCTGTGCCTTGACTTTGGGTAGCTCAATTATCATGATTATAGGCCTCAGCTATTTTGAGTGGGATGCAGAATTCAGAAATGTGACATTTATTGTATGTGTGTGTTGATACAAAATGCTAGCCTACTCCTATGAGGGAAACCAGAAATACATTTTTAAAAATAGAAATCATCACTGATTAATCCATTTGGATTATTTGACTGGGAAAGTAAGCCTGAGAAAAATCAAAAATTTAATTTATCTTGCTATTCAAAAGACCTTTGCCAAATTTCTATGACAAAGGTTATTTAAACTTTCTCCTTTCTATTTTGAATGATGAAATACTTACACATTCTGGAAAGGTCATAACCTGTGATAACAGAGATATAAAACACTGACCACCCAGATGCAGCAGATGTTAATATTTTATTTTGTTTACTTCAGATCCTATTACTAAAAATAAAAATATAACACTTTACATGGGGCTAAAGTCCCAACTTCAGCTTTTCCCTTTATCTTAACAATGGAACATACTAATAGATGTATATGGCTTTCATGTTCATTTTTCTGGAAATATTTGCTGTTTGCAAGTTAGGATTCAGGTGATGCTATCCTCATATACACTGTCTATTGTTATTAAGGTTCATTTCTTCTTTTCTTTGCATTCCTTTAAAATAGAAAGTGGGAACTGGAGCGATGGCTTAGTGGGTAAGAGATGACATTGTTTGTGAATAGGACCAGAGTTCACTTCCCAGAGCCCATGTCAATCATATCATAACCATTTATAGCTCCAGCTTCAGGCTACCAACAGGTCTGCACTCTGTGGGCACCTGAACACATGTTTGCATACCCACCCACAGACATACCCATATACACATAATTAAAAGAAATAAATCTTTTAAAACAAAACTAAAAGAAAAAGCAGAAGTGATGTTCCTGTTGTCAATAGAGTTTCTGTGATGTTCATTCCTCTCTATACTTTTCTTATGAGCAATGTCATAATGCTTCTGTAAATTTCTTAATTTTTATTTTTTTAAAGATACATGGATTTGGAATATAAATTTATTTTACTTCCACATATTTGACAATTTTATTGTTTTCTTTAATTTCGAATTTAATTTTATTGAGCTGTATGAAATTGGATCTTTATAAATTCATTGATATTTATTTTATAGTAACATATTTTTCACATTTAAAAATTATTTTGTGTGACCATTATAATAATGTGCATTCCACTATTGTTGAGTTTACTATAATTGTCTATAGTCAATTTTGATTAATAGAATTGCTCATAACTCCAATATTTTTATTCAGTTTATACATTCTATCAATTACTGAGATATTAAAATATTTTGCCATTCTTTTTTATTTTAGTTTAGTTTTTGTTATGATGTGAATCATCCCTGGCTGTTGAGTAGACTGAATAAGAGTTCTACCACAGAGAGACTTCCACATTCTAAATCTTTGAGGTTAGTTGTAGATTTCCTGTTCCTTCATGCAGTTCTATCAAATTTTACTCCAGGTATTTGGAGATGTTTTCAAATGAATAACTGCTTACTATATCTTCTGGTGAACTGAGTTCTTTATAATACAAATTTACCTCCTATTCTTCATAATATTCTTTCTTCCAAAATTTGTTTTTTTTTTATTCTGATTCTAATACAGAAACCCTGATGTTTTAATTAGTGTCAACATCCTTTTTTAAAATCTCTTCATGATCAACCTATTTTCGTGCTATTTTGTAGTCTACTTCTTGTAAGCTGCATTTAATTGTTATTTTGCTTTTTCTTCAGCCTAAGAATATCTGTAATGAAACAAGGATATTTAGAGCATTTACATTTAATGTGATTATGGATGTGCGCATAATTAGCTCTGTCATCTAGGTTTTTGCTATTTGTCTCATCTTTCCTCTGTTCCTTTTTCTTTATTTTCTACTTTAAAAATATCTGTCATCCCCACTCCTCTGGTGATACCATTCCACCTACAGAGAACAGTGTGAGGCACTCCCATGGCACACTGACATTTCTCCCACTTAAAAATGACTTAATTTATTGTCGTGGTCCTTCCTTTAGTTTCTGCTGGATGTCTCCAAATTCTCTGATGGTTGCTAGTGTGCTTTTATGATCACAAATTGTAGATTTTAATCTCCAAAATTCCTCCTTGGGTCTCTTGTTATAGTTTTATGTTTCTTCTTAAGGTCTAAAACATATGGAATGCAGTTATAATTTGTGTTTTAATGTCTTTGTTAGTTTTAGCATCTGCTTCAGGTCTGTGATGAATTTGATTAATTTCTGTTTTGCCTCGCTGTGGTTTTTCCTGATACTTTGCATGCTTTGTGATTTTTGAATAAATGTCAGAGCCTACCATATACCTTTGTTATGTGGGATAATTTTGGCTACTCATAAATAATCTTGAGTTTTATTCTAAGATGTCTAAGAGGCTAGGTTTCTTGAAATTGCTCTATATTATAGATTTTTGTTGTTGTAGATGTTTAAAATGTGTTAAGACATGGAATAATTCTAAATGTGGGCCAGTTTTTCCAACTCCTGACACCAAATACTAATGAACACAGTCACCTATGTTCCATGAGTCCTGAGACTTGCCATTGGTTAGACTGAGCACATAATAGTTCAGTCTCTGTGACTACTGGGTTCCAAAGCTCTTACTCCATGGTTCTTCTCTACAGTGTATATATCTCAGTGTATATATATATTGCATCCACCTAATCAGCTGCAGCCTGGAAAGAATCCTCATTTCCTGCCTGTGCTGCTCTCTGCCTAGGACTCTGACAGGCTAACCCTAGCCATGTAGTCTCCCTAGATGCTGGTCATTATTTCCTCAAGTCACAGGATCTTCCAGGTGCCAACTGGTTCTCTTCTCTGTGGCCTAAAATCTCACTTCATTGGCAGGAGATGATGGTGTTTTTTGTTTTTTGTTTTTTGTTTTTGTTTTTAATCAATATGTCCTACCTCTCAGGGAACAAACCAGCATTGCTGTGTTACCACGGGACTATCGATTCCTATACTTTCTTGATTTTTGTTTTTGGTTTCCTACACTTTATTGATTTGAGTTTATTTCATGGTAGAAAATAAAATCATATTCTGAGATTTTATTATAGACAGAAGGCAAAGTCTCATCGATTCATTTTAAACTTGACTGCAAAACATTCAACTATAGTACAATGTGGTAAAATTAAAAGATTTTCTTTATTCTATGCCTCTTCTTATTCTATCCCCACAGTATCTTTAGCCAGAAATTTCTCTCTCTCTCTCTCTCTCTCTCTCTCTCTCTCTCTCTCTCTCTCTCTCCCCCCTCTCTCTCTCTCTCTCTCACTCACACACACACACACACACATACACACACGCACATACATACGCATACACACATACACGCCAAATATTCTAGGTAAAAGCAATATAACTTTCTATTTTCATTCTTCAACATGTTGTATAAAACTTTTCATGGTCTTATTTTTTTAAATCATAGCTCTAAAATATCAAGTATTATAAATTCTGAATGAACCATAACATGTGCATTTGTGTGTTTTGTGAGCTTGCTTATTGAAGGATTAAATGATTGTAATATTTTCTATTATGGCCTGCAATGATTCTAATGGCCTCTCTAAAATTCACACTGGAATGGAATTGCCACCGGTATCCTCTTGGCAATTGGCAACATTAAGAAGTGTTTAGGTCACAAGCTCTCCATGTTCATAAATCTGGTCATGGGGCTTCCTATGAGTGGATTCATTTCTAAGTGGGTGCTTTGCTGTGATAGTTAGCCATCTCCATACTTCAAAAGCTTGCTGTTCTCTGCAATCTTATGACACAGCAGAAAGGCCCTGGCCAGAGACTGGCACCATGCCCTTGAACTTTCCAGACAAAAGAGCTCTGAATCAGATAAACTATTGTTTATAAATTAGTCTGTGGCATTCTGTTACAGCAGTGGAAAACTAAGGTATCAACAAAGCTATAATATATATCTATAGAAAGAGAGGACAAAAAAGAGATCAAAATACAGTCAAAAGGGTATTAAATATTGAATATTTACTTTTCTGGTTGGCTACCAAGGGCTGTGTTTTTGTTTATTAAGATTGCCACATTGCGCTCTTCAAAAATATAAATGTTTATTCTCATTCAACACATTCAACAATGCTTCCAAGTACCTCTCATGTTTTATATCACTTGGTTTAGAACAAGTTGTTTTCATCAAAATATGAAATGAAAATGACTGTAGTAGTGTTTTCTGCCTTTTTACCTGATAACCAATTAAGCCAATGTATTTGAGTGCTACAGAGGTTTTCTGTTTATTCACTGTCTGTTTACCTTTTTGCAGTTTTCTACTGATTTGCATAGCCACTTGTTTTCCTACTGATTACTGGAGACCTACATTCAGTATGCATCTTTCTCCAATGTATCACCCTTTGGGCTGTTACTTAAAATTAATTATTAGTGTTTTCCATATAGATGATAATTTTATCAATATAAAGACTGTTGGTATTGGTCTTTATATTTTTTAGATTTGGGATATCCTTTGGAAGGCCAACAACAAATCTTACATTAAAAAAAATGGTCACTTTTATTTCCTCTTAATAGTTTCATTATTTCTATTTCTTTAGTCTCCTTTATGTATCAGATAATCCGTTTTGTACAAGATGTGTTTGTGCAAAGATTTGAAGGTTTTTCCAGTTATTTTTATTTTTTTCTAAGATTATATGAAGGAATCTATCACTTAGATATAAACACTCATAAAAAAAGTTAATGTGTGTGTCTTCTTCTGGGTTGCCTATCACTTAATCAAATTATTGATCCCTGGGGTAATAGGTAATAGGATGCAATGTTTCCTTACATTGGAATTTTTTTTAGTTCATTTTATGCCAACTTGGTACATATTAGAGTCATTTGGGAAGAGAGACTCTCAACTGAGAAAATGCCTCCATAAGATTGGCCTCTAGGCAAGTCTGCTTGGTATTTTCTTTTTTTTTTTTTAATTTCTAATTTTTATTAGGTATTTTCTTCATTTACATTTGAAATGTTATTCCCTTTCCTAGTTTCTCATACAAAAATCTCCTATCCCCTATTCCCCAACCCACCCAGTCCTGCTTCCTGGCCCTGGCATTCCCCTATACTGGGTATAAAACCTTCACAGGACCAAGGGCCTCTCTTCCTATTGATGACAGACTAGGTTGTTCTCTGCTACATATGGAGCTAGAGCCATGAGTCCCACCATGTGTTTTCTTTGATTGGTGGTTTAGTCCCAGGGAGCTCTAGAGATTCTGGTTAATTCATTTTGTTGTTCCTCCTATGGGGCTGTAAACCCCTTCAGCTCATTGGGTACTTTTTCTAACTCCTTCCTTTGGGACCCTGTGCTTCATCCAATGGATGGCTATGAGCATCCACTTCTGTATCTGTCAGGCACTTGCAGAGCCTCTCAGGAGACAGCTATATCAGGCTCCTGTCAGCAGGCTCTTGTTGGCATCTGCAGTAGTGTCTGGGTTTGGTGGTTGTTTGTGGGATGGATCCCTTGGTGGGGCAGTCTCTGGATGGACATTCCATCAGTCTCTGCTCCACACTTTGTAACTTCCATGGGTATTTTGTTCCCCCTTCTAAAAAGGATTGAAGTGACCACACTTTGGTCTTCCTTCTTCTAGAGTTTCATGTGTTTTGCAAATTGTATTTTGGGTATTCTAAGTTTCTGGGCTAATATCCACTTATTAGTGAGTGCATATCATGTGTGTTCTTTTGTGATTGGGTTATGTCACTTATCCTCCAGATCCATCCATTTGTCTAAAAATTTCATGAATTCATTGTTTTTAATAGCTGCATAGTACTCCATTGTGTAAATGTACCACATTTTCTGTGTTCATTCTTCTGTTGAGGGACATCTGGGTTCTTTCCAGCTTCTGGCTATTATAAATAAGGCTGCTACAAACATAGAGGACCATGTGTCCTTATTACAAGTTGGAGCATATTCTGGGTATATGCCCAGGAGTGGTTTTGCTGGATCTTCAGATAGTACTATGTCCAATGATTCCTGTGAGAGGCCAGCCCATTGTGTGTGGTATTACACCCATGCAGGTACTCCAGGGTGCTATTAGAAAGCAGGCTGA